>CM050423.1:33484772-33611234 GCA_027564155.1 Gymnocypris eckloni scoliostomus
CTTTACAATAAACTTCCTTTAGTTAAATGTTGAAAATAACATTAATGTTAATCACTACTTTTAAATTATTGTGTATTGAACCTTTGTGCTGCACTTTCTGTTGCCAAGTTAAAAAACTGTTTTCATATGCTACACTTTGCCCACCCTGTTTCATGTAGGCCCACCCACTTAAACATTTCTTGCTCATCCCTACTCCAAAGTACACTTTTTCTGTGTAGGAGTGGTAATCTGTCTGCAGACACTTTTATTGCTGAAAGAGTTGGACTGCTTATGTTACAACTAGACAGTCGAAGGAGAATCTACCAGGTGTAATAATGCAGGACTACACAAAGGCAGTGAAAGAGTTTGTGGAAGAACACCCTAAAGGGGTCACAGCTGTCCTGGTGACGGGTAGGCTAAACTTAAATCATTAGTTTGCATGTTTAAAGCTGGTTGTGGCTTCCAAGAATAATCAGGCTTCCCATGATGAAAATATTTAAATATGAAGCACTTTAAAACTGAAATTTACAGGCATGGAATGTGATTTCAATACAATCTGAATGCATCAGGGAATATAAATGCAATGATTTTGCAGTGATTTTTCTAGTTATGCTCAGTTTAGAAATAGTTGTGAGTACACACATTTCCCAGTAATTATGAACAGCTGGTTATTTCAAGTCATGTAACATGTAAAAGAAGTCATAGGATTTCATTAATTAAAAGACATGAGGAGCATGTTATATTGAATGTAATGATAGTTAATATAGGCCTGTTGCGTCCTGGATGAACTTTATCTGTGCTTATCAAATGTATTGACGTTAAGAGAGTAGGTTAGAGGTGATGTAATGATACTGGAGTAATGTTGCACCTGTATCGGTAGGTGTCGGTCTCTTTGCCCTGCGGAGATGGCGGGCTGGAGGAGTCTGCCGCAGCAAAGCCCGCTTGGATGGCAAAACTGTTCTGATAACGGGAGCCAACACTGGTATCGGCAAAGAGACAGCAGTGGACATGGCCAAGAGAGGTCAGTTCATTTTAACGGAGTGCTGTGCAGTGATCAATCACATCCAAAATAAAAAGTTTTTGTGTACATAATATATGTGTGCACTGTGTATATTTATTATGTATATATATATAAATACACACACATGCATATAAAGTATATGTTTAAGAAAATTGTTGTTTATATATTAAATGTATTTATATATAAATTATATTAATATAAATAAAGACATGTAAATATTTTCTAAATATATACTGTATGTGTGTGTGTCTTTATATATATAGCCTGCATACAAACAGTACACACACATATATTATGTTCAAAAACTTTATTTTGATGTGATTAATCATTGCCCAGCACTAATGTGTAATACGTGGTGTGGTGTGGTGTGTGGCTAGCCTGTTTTGTGATATTAATGTCTCAGTAGGGATGTCCAAGATGATAAAAGTTATTGCCTCTTAAATCAATTTTAAAACATGTTATAGGCTTGGCTCATATGATTTCAATTAAAAAAGCTCAAAGTATGTGATGTTAAAAAAAAAATCAAAATTTAAAAGGGGTCCTGTCATGCTTGTTTACATTTTCTACTTCCTTGAACTTGCTGTTTGTGCATAAAAAAGATCTGCAAATCCACAAAGCACAAAGTTCTCTCCAAAGGGTTATAGAGACTATCTCTATATCAACACATTCAAAGTCTCTTTTAAGGCAAGTCATTTCACTCAGCGGCCATCTTTAAATTGCCTCTAAGGAAGCTATTTCAGTCATGCAAGTACAGATTTGTATGCTTTTTAACATCAGTTCTTCAAAGCTGTTCACCAAGCTTACGATTAAATTTCTATGACATTTAAAAACAACTATCTCATAAATTGTGTTTCTTATTTTCATATAGCATTAAAAAGCATATTTCTCAAGCTACAGCACCAAATGCACAAAAAAGTGGGGGTGAGGCTTGGTTGACTTGTGTTAATGCGTTATCGCAACAACTAAAGAATCGACTTTACAGTTAATGTGTTATCGCAACAACTAAAGAATCGACTTTACAGTGGGGTATTTCAGAAAGCAAAGTTAACCTACCATCACAGATAACCTTTAAAAAAGTAAAGATATACTCTGCAAAAAAATTTGCTTGTCCTGGAACATCATTCCAATCAACCAATCAGAATTTAGGGATAGCTTTTCAGGAAATATCAGTTTTTAGGCTGACAATCAGGATTAGGTGCTTCTACACCCTTGTTAATCAGCTATCATTTCCCTCTGATTTTAGGAATAAATTATGGGTTGAGCCAGACCTCTGCGGATTGGTGGCAAAGTCGATCACCGTGTGCAGTTCCAGCATCAACCCGGGTCAGAACTACCCTTGTGCCTTAGCCTGATGTACCTTCAGATTGGCCATGGCATGCCGGGCAGAGGTGGCCTGCCCACAGCACTAGATGTTTTGGTAGCCAGAGCAGACATCAGCTTTTGTGACCAGGGTTTGGACGGAAGTTGCGGGTGGTTTCTCCATGTGGCCACTTTTGCAGGCATAGATGCACTAACCGCATGTTCCACCTGGGTAACATCCACATACCCTTGGTTGCCCTACCTTCAAGGGTAGTGAGAGAAGAGCTAAAATGTGAACAAGAGGTTTAGGAGCTTTCTGTCACGGTTCATGGATCTGTGTGCTCATTCTGTGTTCGTCTATGTTGTGGACCTGCTCGTTGTGCTTGTCAGCTTGCCTAGTTACCGTGCACCTGACTAGGTAATCAGAACGGTGACAGGTGTAGCTCGCCTGCACTGCCTATATCTGGCTGGCGTTTCTGTGGTGCGTTGTCAGATTGTTTTACTGTTGTGGTGTACTTACTCTCTGTGTCAGTCTTCCAGGTCCTGAAGCTGTTCTCGCCTGGCGTTTCTGTATATCTCTGCCCGAGCTGGAGACTCTGCACCGCCGGGTTTACTGCACCTGCACTGCCGATGATATCTGCACCTCCACTGTGTTTGGAGTCTGCACCTGCACTGCCAGCTTATCTCACCTCCACTGTGTTTGGAGTTGTCTAATAAAGACTATCTTTTTTTTCAAATTGGATCTCGAGCTTTCTGTGACACTTTCCACGTATTGGTAAGCTCTTCATGAACATCCGGGAAGAAAAGCACCGGGGCGGAGCGTGGCTGAAAGTCATGTCCGGAGCCCAGATACCAATCATCCAGCTTCAAGCGTCCCATACTCTTGGCAGCCTTGAGGAGCAATGGCATTAAATCAGCTTGGGACTCTGACAGTGCCACCGCCACCGGGGGCTGCTGAGCAGAGTGTTCAGAATCAGAAGACAAAAGCCCCTCCTCTGATGCTGCGATTGACATTGTATTCTCTCTGTGAGCCCCAAATGAGATTCTAGGCCAAACCCTGTAGCAGGACAGACCCTGTTGTCTTTATGACCAGAAGAACCGGACTGGGTAGAATCCAAAGGGAGCCTCATAATAAATGAGAGCCACGATCTCAGCATAGCTATTGACATGTGCTTGCAGTGCGAGCATGACCCATCCATGAAAGCTGCCTCAGCATGCTTACAATCCAAACATGTGAGACAGCAATTATGTCCGTCATCGGAGGTAATCTTATATACCTCACGTCGCCATCTTATATACCTGAATGTACGAGGATTGGCTTGGCATGCAAAATTCACTCGCCAATAGTCATTGGCCTATTCTCGTAATCTTCAGATGTGATTGAGACCCATAAATGTCAACATGACTGACTGAAAGGGAACAGAATGTTTTTCTTTCACCCAAAAGCTGGTATTCAAAGCATGTTCTGTGATGTAGATTGTGCTCAAACTTCATAGACACAATAATGGTATGAAAAACTTTAATGGTATATGCAATGAATAAAATCACATGCTTGAATGACTGGAGGCCCGTTGCTCTGACACCCATCTTCAGCAAGTGTTTTGAGAAACTCGTCAGAGACTACATCTGCTCTGTGCTGCCTGTCCCACTGGATCCGCTACAATTTGCATATCGCAGCAGCCGTTCCACAGACGATGCTATTGCCTTCACCCTGCACACTGCTCTCTCCCACCTGGAAAATAAAAACACCTATGTGAGGATGCTGTTTGTGGACTACAGCTCAGCATTTAACACCATAGTGCCTGCCACACTGGTTGCGAAAGCTCCAGACTCTGGGACTAAACAGATCTCTGTGCAGCTGGATCCTCTACTTCCTGACAGGCTGAAGTCAGGTGGTCATTATGGGCAACAAAACCTCATCTCCCCTGGTGACCTCAACACTGGTGCTCCTCAGGGCTGCGTCCTCAGCCCACTCCTGTACTCCCTGTACACACATGACTGTACAGCTACACACAGCTCCAATGTCATCGTCAAATTTGCTGACGACACAATGGTGATAGGCCTGATCACTAACAACGATGAGACGGCCTACAGAGAGGAGGTGAGTACCCTGACTAAATGGTGTCAAGAGAACAACCTCTCACTAAACATCAACAAGTCCAAGGAGCTGGTGGTGGATTTCAGGAGACAGAGCAGAGAACACACCCATCGCCAAGACGCCTGTGGAGTGGGTAAACAGCTTTAAGTTCCTTGGCGTTCACATCACTTTGGATCTCACATGGTCCACTCACACAGATGCAGTGCTGAAGAAGGCACATCAGTGCCTCTTCTTCCTGAGACGGGTGAGGAAGTTTGGAACGAGCCCCAGCATCCTCAGAACATTCTACACCTGCACTGTGGAGGCATCCTGACCGGCTGCATCACCGCCTGGTTTGGAAACAGCACCGCTGGCAACCGCAAAGCTCTGCAAAGGGTCGTGCGAACTGCTCACCACATTGTTGGAGGTGAGCTTCCCTCCCTCCAGGACATCTACACCAGGTGGTGTATAAGGAAAGCCCAGAGGATCATCAATGACTCCACCCTCCCACAGTCTGCTCTCTCTGCTGCCCTCAGGAGGCGTCTCCGCAGCATCCGATCCCGCACTAGCCGACTGAGGGACAGCTTTTTCCCTCAGGCTATCAGGCTAATGAACAGTCAGAACTTTTGTTTTACTTTTTAGTCATTTAGCAGACACTTTTATCCAAAGCGACTTACAAATAAGAAAAAGTAACTACAACTATAAGTTAAAACTCTATAAATACTATATATACACACATTTAAGAAAATTGAGAAACTAAATAAAATGACAAATGCATACAACAACATTTCAAAACTAAACATTTAAATGAAAACAAAAAATAAAGCTAAAAACATTTCAAAATATTAAAACAACAAAAGGTATGAGTATAAAAATGATTCTAACATGACATTAAGCCAAACACCCATATATATATATTTATATACATACATGTTATTTCATTTCCATGTAGTATGTTGAAGTAACGTTACTAAAATAAATACAATTTATTAAAACTAAAACTAAAGAAAATACCTATAAAGTCATAATAAATGCATACATAATTTATCTAAAATTAAAATAGATAACAAATCAAACGGCAATAGTTTATCAGTAATCCTATAAAAAGAACACTGTCAAACACACATGCTAACAAACAACAACTTACACATAGTAAGAATTGCTTATAAAAACTAAAACAGAAGGGAAACAAGCAGTAAGAAAGAAGATAAATAAAAAGCGATACTTATATCCCTTGCCGGTGTCCCTGTCCGGTAGAGTCGATGGTCTTTACACTCTTCGGTCTTCACACGACGGCTGCCACGGTAAACTACGCTTTTTATACCCATCTAACAAAATACTAACGTTAATAATTTGTTAATTTAATTCGATACTCCAATTCAGCTGAACACAATTTCCTGTTAATCACAATAAATGACCAAGCAAGTGCCCGACACTAACAAGGGACGCGATACAGAACTAATACCCCCAACAGCATACTCCCACTTTACGGTATGCCATGCACTGCACTTTAACTTGAACTCTAACACAGTTCAAACTGGACTACACGCACACACTGCACTAATACAACAATCTATCTGCTACCACTGGATACCATACAATGCACATCCAATAATGTAGAGTTTGTACATACTGTGTATAATGTGTATTGATAACTGTAAGTATGTCTAATAGTACACTGTGTGTACTGAGTATATGTATGTGTATTTTGCACATTGTCTTCTGTATAAGTCTGTAAGTATGTACTGTCTATGTGTAAATTGTTTCTGCACTGTCTGGAGCACGCTCAAGAATTTCACTCACCAAGTGCTGTGGTGATGTGACAATAAAAGTGATATGATTTGATTTGAAAGGGATGATAAATCCACATTGGGGACGATAAAACTGGTGTAATTATGCAATCCAAACAACAAGCGTTTATAAATCTCAATTTTCAGGTGCAAGGGTGATCCTGGCTTGCAGAGACATGGGCAGAGCCACCAAAGCAGCAGATGAGGTCAGAAAGAGGAGTGGAAATGGCAACGTGGTGGTGAAGATGCTGGATCTGGCCTCCTTGCAGTCAGTCCGAGCTCTGGCCAAAGATGTACAGCAGACGGAGGAGAGACTGGACATTCTCATTAATAATGCTGGTAAGGTTCAAGGTTATTTTATTCGTCACATACACAATTATACAGGATATAATCAGTAGTGAAATGTAAATCAGGACAGGTCCGCTCAATGGACAATGCAAAAAAATTAAACATTACACAAGAGAATATATATAATATAGGTAAGAATAAAATAAAAATAAGAAAAAAATTAGTAAAATGTGCAATGAAATAAAATGTGGATTACAGTATACTGTGGACTTAATAAATAATAATATAAACAGGAATGTGCAAACAGGTTGTACCGGGTATGTACACATAGCAGCAATGCGGATGATGGAGAATAATGATTGTTTTACAGTTTATTAAATTGAGTCTTGCAAATGTTATGAGACTGAGTTTAGGAGCCTGATGGCCTGAGGGAAGAAGCTCCTCCTCAGTCTCTCAGTTTTTGCCGTCATGCTCCTGAAGCGCTTGCCAGATGGCAGTAAATAGAAAAGATGGTTACTGGGGTGATTTGAGTCCTTGATGATTTTTGCAGCTCTGCATAAGTAATGTCAGTCAGATTGTAATGTATCTGCATGAACACATGGTTTATATCTATGTATTTATATATTTATTTATTTATTCATATTCTTGTATTTATTTTTCTACCAACAGGGATAATGATGTGCCCCAGTGGAACACAGATGATGATGCTTTGAGATGCAGTTTGGTGTGAACCATCTGGGTCATTTCCTGCTTACCAACTTACTTCTGGACTTGTTGAAGAAATCAACAACCAGCCGTGTTGTGAATGTTTCCAGCCTGGCTCATGAGACAGGTGAGGAAGCCCAAATTACTTTATGTGCTAATCTCAATCACTCATAACAAAACACTTATTTTCATAATTTTGTTGTCTCTAAATTATTGTAAATTGTGACTATTCTCCTTATCCAATTCTCTGACAAGAAGCTCTGTTTTTATAAAATTAAAGTGCATGAAATATAGACCAACACGGTAATGTATTATATGTATTATTTACAATGCAAATACATTTATAGTGTTTATTTACCACATTCTTATTTTGATTCCAATAATATTTCAAATTATTTTTTGTTTGACAGGCAAGATTCATTTTGATGATGTAAACTTGGAGAAAAACTATGATACATTAGTAAGCTATAAACAGAGCAAGCTGGCCAATGTTCTGTTTACCCGGGAACTAGCTGTCAGACTGAAAGGTAAACTATAGACCTGAATCAGGTTAGGCCATTGGTTCTTGATCCTGGTCTCTGCTCTGTCTCCTGAAATCCACCACCAGCTCCTTGGTCTTGTCGATGTTTAGTGAGAGGTGGTTCTCTTGACACCATTTAGTCAGGATACTCACCTCCTCTCTGTAGGCCATCATTGTCATACCCTCATTCACTATTCCCATTAGTCCACTGAGAGTTTACTTGAAGGAGTGAATGAAAACGAGTGAGTGAATTCGGACACCGAGTACACCGAAAGGACTGCCGTTTTTGCATAGTTTGCTTGCTGTTTAATAATCATTTAAAAGGGCAGCTCCAGTAGTAAGATTAAAGGATTTATCTTGAACTTTGTCAATTATGTATAACCCCTAGTTAAATGATTAAATAATCAATTTACAATGAATTTGTTCCTACGCCATGGATGAGCGCTTTTAAAATTATGGATCATTCAGCTGTGGGTGCCATCTTCTGGCAAGACGCAGGAATTATTCGCCACGCAACTCTCGCAGTGCATTATGGGTTATCTCTAGCCATTGAGTGTACATCAGTTGTACACTCGTTTTTGCGGTGCATTGTGGAATTGATTGAGTGCACTCGAGAGCGTCCACTGTCGTTTCGTACACCACAAAAAATTCACTATTTGAGGGTATAGGGGGCAATTTCGGATACAGCCCCAGTTCAGTTCATGGACTAAAATGAGCTGATGAGCTGAATCAGGTGTGTTAAATAAGGCAGACATGAAAAATGTGCCCAGGACCAGGATTAAGAGTCACTGGGTCAGACGCTATATTGAATTTAATGCAGATGAAATCAAGGCTGTAGGGGATTTACAGTCTTTACAATATTATGCTAATCCATTGTACATCTGTACTTCTAACGCTGCTTGCAAACTCTTTCTCTGTCTATCATTCAGGCACAGGAGTGACAACTTACGCTCTTCATCCTGGGGTGATCCAAACTGAGCTGGGTCGACACTTTTTATCCTCTCTGTCTTTATGGAAGAGGCTTTTGTTCATGCCCTTTATTGCTTTGTCAAAACACCTTGGCAGGGTGCGCAGACCACCATCTACTGTGCAGTGGATGAGAGTCTGCAGAATACCAGCGCCTTTACTACAGGTCAGTAGCTTCTTCTATCATGTGTGTCGAATGCAGTCTAGTAAGATTTTGCTCATCAAGGCCTGTGAGAGGGGTACACAAACTTTCTAAAGTTAGCATTACAATGGCCAACAAGATTTATCACCTCTCCCATCATATCATGTACTGGCACCAAATTGTAGAGAGTTGATGACAAACTTGAGACCACAATCTTTGTTTCACAATGGATGTCATTGTCATTTAATAAGTTCACAATGTAAAACAACAAACTGGTTTCACCTCTTTTTAAAGCTTTTATTCACACAGTGTTTTCTGACCATTGTTGTTTAATTATGATAATTTCCGGCTGTGGTTAATTTCTCTCTTTTGCTGGTTTTACAGTGATTGTGCCCCCAAAGAGGCAGCTCCTCAGGGTCGGGACGATGCTACAGCTCTCAAACTGTGGGATCTCAGTGCTTCTATGGTGGGCCTGGCTTGAAATGGTACCTTGACCAGTGAAAATCACCCTAAAAAAAGCAGTTTGCCACATTTTCCCATGTAGATTGTACATTCTTAATTTGCAGACTATTAAATCTGCCTACTTTATATTAAGTACAGAGGGGCAGTTTCGGTAAGAATGTGGGAAAGTATGCAGGATGAGGCTGGCTCTGTAATGAAGTGCCTATGCAAAAAGATGAACTGCAATATGAAGTGTGAATTTAAGCAGTAAATAATTAGTGAGTTTTTATACACTGTAATGCTATTAGCCAGTGTGCATAGCTAAATTAGACATTTTATTTACCTTACAATAAAATTCAGCGTGTAACATGAATACAGGTTAAATTTTTTACAAAGCCTATTTTTGAATAATGAAATAAAGACATTAAATGAATTGTTACCCTCTGTAAAATGAAAGCCAGGGTGAGTTTATGATAAAGGAAAATTGCATTTTATAAAAGCTGTAGCACAACATGAGCAATATTTGGGAATATCATTTTTTATTATTTTTTATTCATTTTACCCTTTTTCATATAATTATAAATAAAGAAATTTAAAATATGAATCTTTTATATTGTTTTTATTAAGTCATAAGCATAATTGTCATCAAATGATAATCAGGTTTATTAAGAAGAGTAACACATACTTAACCAATTTGCAAAGTTTCTAAATAAAAACTATTTCTAACTTGTAGAGATTAATGTTCTATATTTTGAAAAGGCAAAACAGATTGAAAGTACAATTTCAAGTTCTACATAAAACCTACATTTTGGATTCAGTATTAATAACCCACATGCCCTTATCAGTTCTCCGTCCAACAGATCCACCATCTTTAGCTGGGCTGGAAAAGTGATAAGGAGATGTGAGCGACCATTTGAACAAACACTCAACAGTCCTACTGAGAACTCCAACTGCTTCCATACAAAACTCCGACACAAGTTCCCACCTGCTCTGTCCAGCTGTATTCTTTTAGCCAAAGGAACATCGAATGCGTCTTCATGACATGTCTCCCTATATAGGTAGCTGCAGCTGAGATTACCAGGTCAGGAAGGACATCTGGCAATTTTCAGTAGCTTTCGACCAGGATGAATCTAAGTCCGTCTTCCACAAACCATAGTTTTGAGGCAGGATGTCTATGTGGTGGAGCACAGTCTGTACATATGCCTCTGTGGACACACCCCACAGATGAGTTTTATTTCCTCTCCACCCCACCTATCTGCTAGTCAACCATGACATGCTATTGGTTCACAATTGGAGATCATAGGTCAAACCCTTGGCGCCAAAAGAGGGGTTTATTTGTTGTTGCGCTGTCAGTCATGATCAAATCAGCCAACGAAAAGGGAAACGCCATGTTTTGTAGGTGTGTTCGTCCCAGGTGTGACTAAAATGAACATTCCAGTCTTCACATACCTGTCGGCCCATCTCTTCTTCTTCTGCTTCCCTGGCTGCGACACACCCTCTTCAGACAAGAGACAGAACACGTCCTGCTGTAGTTTCTGTGGGCTTTCACCTGTCAAAATCACTCAGCCTCACTTGTCACTTAATGCTCAGAGATAGGAAATGTGTATAATGGCAGAATTTGTTTAAAAAACCAAGAAGAGGACACTTTTAAAAGATTAAAGCTTTTGCTCTATTTTACTGTATGGAATCTCACATGCACACTCCTTTCCTCCATGCAGTTCTTTGAAATATTGTTTAGGTTAGTTCACCCAAAAATCTTTATCTGTAATTTTACTCACTCTCATGTCATTCCAAACCTATATGACCGTCTCTTTCTCCTGCTGAGCACAAAATAAACTATTTTTAATAATATTTTTGAACTGTTTTTGTCCAGATTATGGTGTCAAAGTAACATCGGACCCCAGTGACCGAAACACTGAACATTTTTATTAAATATGAAATGACAAAAAAAAATGTATGAACAATTCCTTCAATGGGTGCAAGCAGTAACACGCACTGTTGACTCAACATCAGCAATCAACATCACATTTAATTTCCTCACGCACAGAAACACAGCTGTGTGTGTGTGTGTGTGTGTGTGTGTGTGTGTGTGTGTGTGTGTGTGTGTGTGTGTGTGTGTGTGTGTGTGTGTGTGTGTGTCATTGTACACATGTGCCCTAAGGTGGTGTGAGAATGCAGGTTGTAGAATTCCAGGCAATACAAACTCAATGTACAGCTTTAGCCTAAGACGGGTTAAAACAAGTAAAAAGCTTAATCATCCCTCAGTGTGACTAAGAACTTATCAGTTGCAATCATGTGTAATGATGTCAAAGGCATAAGAAATATATAACGCTTATATTTGGTTCACAGCATAGACACGCCAAGAAGCACACACGCACATAGATTTTAACGCACGCCAGGGAGGTGGCCAGACAGCTGTCCAAAAAATGAAATCACACTCATCTCTCAATGACTCGACAAATGCTTCGCATACAGGACATCGTGCACTAGTTTAGTTGTAACGCTAAAATGAACTTCACTTAAAGTTCATAGTTAATACATGTCCATTAAAGTCAAAGATGTTTCTGAAACTTGCAGAAACCCAGTTTAAATTGCACCTTTTGGGATTTTTAAAGATATAAATAGGCCTATAGCATGTTTATATGCAGTTATATATAAAGATGATTTTGTGCAGATCTGTAATGAATATATTAATTTAAACATTATAATAAATAAAATAGAAATACTTAGATTTTATTGGCAAATTTGAGTAGTACATAAAAAGGGCACATGGACTGGACTGGCGAGAGATGAGCAGTCGTTCCGCCTGACTGGTTGTTTTGCGAGTAATAGTTAGTGATGTCTTTGCATGCCTGTGTCAGGGAAAGTGAGCCAGTTACTCTGTGGGCTTTGTGGACAATTATCTAGTTGAGTTCCTCTGGATGGTGTGAAAGTCGCATGCAAAGCAAACAAGCTTCAGTTGTCCTTTATCTGATCCTGGAGTTCCGTCCAAATCAGACACCAGGATCACTCATGAGGATAATAGGATATATGCTAAAACATCTTCAGCGGAGCAGGATTACAGAACACACATTCCCAGCATTGCTATCGGTCATCTCCTGTTCATCACTTTAATACAATGTTTTTTAAATATGTTTAGTTATCAATTTTTATTATTATTGTGAATAGGTATATATTTAAAGCATTAAAGCAAGGGAAATTTTGGCTTTACCTATTAACAAAAATGATTGCCCTGCCATCTAAATTCTGTTTTACTCTTAAGGACAACACAATTATGGATTTCAGTACCATTTAAGCATTTTTCATTTAATTTATATTTATTTATTTGTTTAAATGAACATCTACCAATACCTTATTCATAAAATGTTTGAGATTTTACTGACTTGGATTTATTATCTTTATTATGAAAAGTTATGGAATGTACATATTATTGATGCATTACTGCAATAAGTTAAATTCAATAATTTTATGAATAAATTCAAATAAAAACAATTATCTAAATAAGCCACCACCTTTTAATTTTTGTTTATCACACCACATGCACAAAAGTTAATGAGTAGGACAGTGTTTAAAAAACAACCATAAATTACAAAACTTTAAATCCATAACTATTGCTCTTAATGTACATTAAGATCAGCTCTAGCATATATTTCCATCATCACAGTCACAAATATTAAAATGTACAGTATTCACATTCCTTGCTTTATTTTCAAGCGATTATATTCTGCCTTATGCAGCAGTTTGTTTTATACACTTTCAGAGAAAAGGTGCAAGTCACTGGGCGGAAGTTCTACCTTTCGAAAGGTACACTTTTTACCTTTTAGGCAATAATGTGTACCTATAAGGTACCACTATGAAGCCTTTAGGTACAGATGAATACTTTTGAAAAGGTACCACCCCAGTAACAACATTTGTAACTTTTTTTCTGAGAGTGTATGAAAGACGAAGTCAGACCAACTGACTTTGTGAATATTTATTCTTTTAAATGAAACATGAGAATTTGTAAAATTAAATTAAAACAAATAATACCCTAAGCTACAAATTCTTGATTTGCAAAGAGCAACAAAATAAGAAGATAAAAATATTTAATTATGTCAAGCTGAATCCTGGTTCTCAAGTTTTATTAGTATTTACATTTGTTTTAAGAAATGTGATTATGAACTTGACAATTTCAGGCAAAGATAAGCTAAAAGCAACACATTTATGGCCATCACTGCTTCTGCTGTTGACAGATAAAAGTTTTGCCGTCAGTGTTGGGCAACTACTGTTAAACTAGTCACAGTTTAAAACAGTTAAGCTACATTGAAGCTACTATTAAGATCATAAGATGTAGTTCACTATTTTATTATGAAACGAATTACACACACATTTATAATAAATATACCATTAAAAAAAGCCATATATGATAACATTTTGAGGTCAACACAAAATTTCGTTTTATATATCCTTCAAATGCAATTGTAACACTCAGGGCAGACCTTCATATGCATTAACGCGTGTGATCTAGTAGCTCTAACAGGGTTAACTTCCCTGCATTGTGTTTTTATACTATTGCACTTCTCAGCCACACGAGGGAGACACTTCCCTGTTAGTGGTTCATCTTGACCAATTATAAGCAATATGATAATATTATGGTATTTCGAATTCTGAATGTAACAGAAAAACTATCTGATCCGATAGTAAACCTTTGGATTTGGTGAGAAGTTGACTTTTGAGACAGATTATATTTACCTTTAATTTTATGTATGCATGTATGTATTTCTTTGTTTACAATTGATTAAAATGAACATTGATTATAGTATCAATTTAAAGCATTATAGTATTTACGATTTTTTTTTATCATTCAGATATTCAGTGTCTGAGTTGGCTAATTTGCAGGACCCCATTTTTCTCTTTAATTAAAGTGCCCCTATTATGGTTTATATTTATATGTATTATATTTTTATATTTTGGTTTTGGGAGTCCTTAACAACAGGTTGAGGTGCAAGAAAAAAAACTTGTATTTTCTTATAATATGCATTTATTTTTACCTTAGGCCTACTCCCAAAAGATTTTCCCAAACCCCTCCTTTGCGTGACGCTAATCTGCGGTGATTGGTCGATTTCATTTAAAGCTGTATTTGTGAGCTTTTACCGCTCCAAAAGCGGCACCTAGTGGCAAAGGTTAAATTTCCATGTTCATTCAGACCAACGCGAAAATCAAGTTTTCCCAGGTCTGCGCGCGAAACAAGTGAGCGTGCAATATGCAGTTTAATAGGCTTGTTTGAGATGAGAAGAATCTGTACAGAACCGATCACCGGTGATCACCGGTGCATGCCAGTTAGAAAAGCTTAGAAAAGTGTCCGAGTTACATCCGCCTTGCTCTGATGTCATGCTGACGTTTTGGAGAACTCTCGCGACGGCGAGGCGGCTGTGTCGGATTGAGCAGTAGCGCGCAGTTGCTCTTCATCGACTGCGCTGATTAAAAGCATGATGGGAAAAGACTGACTACACAGCTTAGTGTTCATTGGTTCAGACAACCGTGATGCTGCGTTCTCTGCTCAAATGTTTAATTTTTTTTATATGATTTCATGTGATTATATAGGCTATTTAAACGTTATATTCAGTAACTTTATACATGCTGCACTTTCGGATTTAAAACGTTGCAGGATGTTTTCATTCACTTAGAGCTGTGTTACACACTGCATGAAAAGTCATTTTCAAAAATCCATAATAGGGGCACTTTAGGCCAATTTACAAGCTTTTTAAATGTCTATCCATAATACAAAAGGCATAAGGGTTAATAAAACGTAAGAAGTGATTCAGTTCAGAGAATGTAAAGCAAGAATAAAATGATATATACATAATTAGCAATTGATTCGTCTAAAATAGCTTTAAATGACAAATTAATTACATTTAACATTCATAGTATGGAAGTAATTTAATGACTAAAGTATTTAAAATAAAAAGCTTGTTGAATTGCACTAATAAAAAAATACATTGCATTAAACCTGCTTGCATTTGAATATATTGTGTTTTAGAGCTTGCATTTTAATGGGCTGAAATGCAACATGGTTTTATGTTTAAACTGTAAATATTTCAATTCAAAACATTTCACATATGTCATTCTAATAAATTCTATAATCCATATTCACCTTCCAGATTTCACTTCCAAAACATTCGGTCTGTTTAAAAATACGATCTATAATATTCAACAGTTAATTATCGGTCCATTTTAATTCGCTTTACAAAAACGCCTACACAAATTCAGTGGTTAAAAATTCGACAGAAAATTCAACACAGAACATCCGGGAACTGCAGGGAAAGCAGTAGATCACCGATGCGTGATCACCATCTGCTGTTAGTCGGCCTCACCAGCAGGCGGCGCTTGCGGCTGTAGACAAGACCAACATAACGGCTTGAGAGAGGCATTCATTGTCAATTTCATTCACAAAAACGGATTTACAGAAATGATAAGTATATATGATGATCATCAGGGCCAGTATATATTCGGAAAATCTGGTAAACGAAACAAAAGCTGTGTTTATGTTTAATTCAATGTCTTCACGATTGCTTTCCCTGTGCATAGCCTAACGTACATATAAGTAACGTTAGCTTTCTCTACTGCGAACAACATTATAACGTTATACCCACCTGATGCTGGTGCACAGATCAAATATTAAGTCTGAGGAAGACATACAGTAACTTATTGATTTTATATCGCAGTGCTGTGCTGCAGTTCTGGGGTTTCCTCATAACGTTACATCACACCCCAGGATTCCCCAACAACCCAAAACACTGCTTAATGCACTAATACAGTGATAGAGCAAAGTCAGTGTACACCATATTGATGTACAAAGTATACCACACTATATCTTCTATAAATAACAGGCACTTATATCGCATGTAAGTGGCCATAAATGGCTAAAAGACCAAACTGCAACAGATGAAACCAGTGAAATGCAACACGAGCAAGAGCTAACGTTACTGCACGAGTGTTTTTTTATAATGGTTTTCTTTGGCAGAAAAACGCTTAATGTGAAACTTTGGGCTACATCCATAACTGTACATAACATACCAAAATGTGGTGTTTTATCGTTTTATAGGTGTAATTGTGGGTGAAGGGATGTACCTAATAAATGTATTAGGCTGCAGAGCAGAATGATTTAGATGTATTTTATGTGATTTAACTTTGATGGGAATGTTGTGTAGGGGTTTACAGGTGTATATTTGTAGATGTGATGCATCCCAGTGCTGTGAACCTCGACGACCAGATGATTAGAAGTGAATTTGGCTGTGCTATTAGGTATGACGTGTATTTGAAGTTATTGTGTAATTATTATTGAAATGGAATTGATTTAGAGGTGCTTTATGTGATTTGATTTGGTTAATGTTTGTATTTTGTGTATTTTTGGGAGATTATCATGGTTTTGATTTAGTTAAACTTTGTAGTTTTTGTTTGTTTTGAATTTATTTGAGTTTTGTATTTTTGATTAGAGTGATTGCCGACCGTGACTTGTGCACCATATTTGTTTTCCTACCCTGTGAGGTGGGGGTTGGTAAAGAGTTTGTGTAAATAAAAAGGGTATATTTATTAACAGACTGGAGGATCTTATAGCGAGTGTTTGTGTCCACACAACATAATTTTGTCACATGAACGCAGTAATTAAAAACCGACCTGAAATAGTAGACCATCCGGGGACTTTTGGCATCCTCTTTTCAACATACTATGTTTTGGGACGTACTATTTAGGATGGATAGTATGAACATTGGGATGCAGGGTCTCTCTCATGGCTCTGGCCTAAACTAAAGGAAAGGGTTACATTAGTACCCATACATGAATCGTCATGAGTGCAGTGCACATTAAAACACCTCCCAACTAATGCATATCAAAGGACATCAGAGATTAGCAAATCAACTTCCACGTTTTTAGTGTCATAACAAATGGGGGCGGTAACAGTTACAAAACGCATCAGTAACGCGGGAGTTTTCATAACTTGTTTTCAAAGGAAGCGTGTTGAATAACCTTACTTGCATAGACATGGATGAAAATAAAATTGATATAATGACGATGCAACTTTTACAGGTGAGTTCGAGGTTCGCTCCCTTACTTAACGTTTCTCACTTCCACAAATACAACGCGTGCTCATAACTAACGTTAGTCAGTAACGTTATGCCTTAAGTATCTTGACATAATTTGCACAAACATATAACTTATGTATAACGTTAAACCGTTTATTTATCGCATGTAACGTTAGTGTAGCTCGCATGCATTCTAAATGGCGTCTGTTTACGTATGGCTTTTCGCTTGTTTTCTTGTTTAGGTCCGCTATGACAGAAATAATTACGACCAAATGCATTTTCGCCAGCTTCAACTGCATGTTGTCTCTCCTGACGACGAAATGAGAATATTACAACTGTTTTACCTGCTCTTTGGATTTAATATTTGGGCACAGGACGACAGATAATAACTTTATTTTTGAAAGAAAATAAAATTAAACACTGTAACTTAACCGTCGAAGAAAACTCGATTCAGAAATGTAATTTTTGTAGTTTGTAAAAAATGTAGTTTTTGTATGTTTTATCGTTAAAGTCGCCTATTAAATATTCAATGACACTCCTTTCCGTTCAAAGCAGTGATTAGCGCCCCTGTCGGACACAGCGCTCAGAAACCCTGCTGGTCGTTAACGTGTAAAATTATGTTTTCAATCTAAAACTTGTCATTTGTAGGAGAGTACACCGCCTCAGGATTCAGGAATGGACGGGCCCGTGCGTCGGACGTCCCGGCGAATCAGAGAGAAACAAAACCAAGAAAAGAACCAAATTTTATCCCCAAAATGTCTGACATTTACGTCTGAGGTGAAACGACGTCTATTATGGAACATTTTAGTTAAAACTCTATTTATAAACGTGCATATTAACTATTACATATTACCTTTAGAAAAATGACAGTGAGGAAGAAGATATTGAAGAGGCAGAAGTAAAGGAAGATAAGGAATCTATTCCAGTAAGTACAAACAACGCATCACCTCAAAATGTTAACTTTCCACCTCAATGGCAGAATCCACCTTTTTTTGTCATCTTAAACAGGGTTACCGTGAGGGTTTGTCTAAATATGAGCTGGAGCGACTGGAGAATATCAGACAGAACCAGGCCTTCCTCAATTTCCTGAAGTTACCTCAGGTAAAATTTTGCAGTGAAGCAGGAGAGTAGTTTTTTTAGCTACATTTGTTTTTGGCTTTAAGTTGTTTTTCCACATTAAACTTGCTTTTTTTAATGACCATAATTGGTACTTGTTCGCAGATTTCTGAAGCTCTGAGGCCCAAGTCGAAACCTACTCAGAAAGGCCTGAAAAGGTATCTTTAAAGAGGAACTATTCAAAATGGCACAATGAAAATGTATGCAATAAATAAATAAGGAATATGTATTTAAATATAATAGCATAAATACATTAGCAGATATATTGCTGATATTTGTAAGTGCTCTTAATGGTCAAAAAACACCCCACCATCTCACTAACTAAAGCCAATTAATGTAGGGAAAAGACAGAAACAGAGATTCTCCCTGTTCGCAAGTCACTGCGGTTACAGAATAAGGGTTCTCAGACATCCCTTACTCTAGACACTACCTCTTATGCAGCCAGAGAGCCTGTAAGTCACCGACATGCATCTACAGTGTTTAATATTAAACTTACAAACAATTTTGATTAAACACCATGAAATGATTTAATCTGAAATTAAACTAATGTTTTACTTCAGGAAGAAAAACCAAAAAAAGCCCCAGGACCAATACCACTCGATCCAATCAACCTGGATGAACATGTCAGGCTGCCAGAAGATCTGATAAAAATCTGGAATGAGGTCAATGTTTACATGTTACAATGTTCACAAAAACACGTAGCATCCTGTATTTATCAGAATTTGGTCACATTCCAAAAACCTGTGCATCACCGAATCTGTATGATGTCTTCTATAGGTCCCATTAAAACAAGAAACAGGAACATCAGATTTGAAATCGTGAGTAACGTGTCATAAACAATGTTTACCTATACTTGTAATTTTGGTGTCTCTTGTATCAGTTTCAGATAAGGTTTCATTAATTAGTAGCCATTTTTCTCACTTGCGTAATGAGACTGTCATATATTGCATTACATATAATGCGTCCACAAATTTGTTGTCAGGTACCAACAAATGCTGCAGAAATTGTCTATCGATGACAGTTGTGTGGTGAAAGTTGTGAAAGATCGGATCTGTTCAGCAGCTTTTCACCCCACCTCTTCCAACCTGCTTATGGCAGCAGGAGACAAGTCGGGCCACCTGGGGCTCTGGAAGCCGGTGAGATATATGTGGTCTGGTGTGATAAAAAAGAGAGATGTTTGTGAAAGTTGAAAAGTGGCAATGTGATAAAGTGACGAATGACTATTCCAGATTTTCTCCCCTTTGAATGTACAATGTTGACTGTTTCCCTCAGGATGCTAGTTGGGGTGATGATGGTGTAATCTACTTTGAACCCCATTCTCGTGCAATTACCAGCATGGCTTTCTCATCTCACCCTTGCAACCTCATCACAGTGAGCTATGATGACTCTGCACGCAGCATGGACCTGGAGAAAGCAGTGTTTGATGAGGTGAAACATTGGTCATAGATGTTTATAAGACAGGACATATTATGTACTTATTTCCTAATGTCATATTTGAAATTTAGCAGCTTTTTATGTGGTGAAGCAAGTGTTTCTATCCACAGATATATGACACAGTGTGACTGAGTATTTGAAGGATTAAATATATGTTGCACGTCATGTTGCACATGTAGTCTGATTAATGTGAAGTCAATTTGGACAAGGACATTTAAAGATCAATTGGTTTTATCTAACTGAAACTTTAAAATTGCCAGTGAATATACAATACTGTTCAATAGCTTGGGGTCAGTATTTATTATATATTTTTATATATATATATATATATATATTTTTTTTTTTTTTTAAAGGGATAGTTCACCCAAAATGAAAATGTTTATATGCTTACCCACAGGGCATCAAGATGTAGTTGACTTTGTTTCTTCAGTACAAACAAAGATTTTAACTCAAACCATTGCAGTCTGTCAGTTATATATATATATATATATATATATATACATTGATGTCCTATATATATATAGAAACTGAACATATTTATATAATTGTTTAGCTCTGATACAGGCAATATAATTCTCCTGAGCTCATTCTCAACTATCTAATGCGTCACTCTGGAACATATATATATTATATATACTTAGATCTTTATCATGGCTCATAGAACAGTCGCTAATGAGGAATCTATGTTTATAACTCTATGTGCCAGAGTACGTTACGCATCACTCTCCGGATTAATTAATTAATTTGTTTTGTAAATTTTCTTTTCATCATAGAATCCTGAAAAAAATTATTACTGTTTTCACAAAAATATTAAACAGCAACATTTATATTTTATAATAAGAAATGTTTCCTGATCACTTGGTGAGCAAGAAAGATTTATTTCAAAAACAAAAAATAGAGAAGTGGCAAAATATCTAATTTTTTGGAAATATCTGAAACAGAATCAGTATTTTTAAATATTGAAATCTTTAAAAAAAAACTATTTGTTGTATTACTAGTAAATTCCCGTTACATTACATTTCTTGGTGCCAACTTACAAATGTACAACCTTAAACACATTTGACAAATAACACCTCTGTTTTGTACTCAGGTGTATCGCTCATCCTCTGGCCTGAAAAGTTTAGATTTTTTATCAACTGACTGCTCCACTTTACTACTTGGTGAATGGAATGGGGATGTTGCCGTCGTTGACCGTAGAACTGAGTAAGACCAAAATATCTATTTAAATATCTATATCTAACATTTATATATGAAGAGTTTATTTGCAAAAACAGATTTATTAACTCAGATTACAGAATTTGTATTTTATTTAAAAAAATCTGATTTTTTTATGTTATCATATTTTTATTGTTAGTTAGCTGTTTTTATTAGTTACATTTTACCTAATCAAAATAACCCAACTGCAGTTTGATTGCGATTAATTGGAATGCACAATGAAAAAACAAGATTTTTGAAAATGTTATGTTTTTGAAAATTAACTATATGTATATGTTAAATCATAAATAACAAATAAAACATGTGATTGCAGGAAAACATATGAATCTCTGTATACCATGGCTGAAAATCCTCTGCGCTGTGTTCATGTCCATCCTGTGCAACAGCACTACTTTGTAGTGGCAGAGAACAGGTATTATATAACACTTCTTAACTAGAATAATGCTGGTTGAAAAAGTTAATTCAGAATCAGAAGGAGCTTTATTCACCCTTTAGACTGAAGCAGTATTGTTTATTTTCTTTCTTCTTTTAGATTTGTAAACATATATGACTTGCGCCGTCTGAAAAGAAGAAACAATCTAGCAGTTGGTGAACTCAACGGTCACAGCCGCAGTGTCTCCAGTGCTTTTTTCTCCCCACTCACAGGCAACAGAGTTCTGACCACTTGTTTGGACAACACGATCAGGTGCTCAGAGATCTCAAGTGTCACTGGTAGAAGTGCTTGTATTGAATCTAGAATGTCCCTTCATTTTCTCTTGCTAATGTACCAGTAGAGGGTGCCAGAGCATCATGACTATGACCATATTTTAAGCCAGAGTAGTTTGTGTTGGCTTTGTGTTTGTTTTTAACTACTAAAGTTATAAAGTTGTCATCCATTGTCTTAGAAAAATTGGACATGTAATACATTTTCCAAACCGCTTATTCTCTGTAGGGTTGCGGGGATTCTGGAGCCTAAAGTATTGAAATGCATTATAATTTGTTTTACAAATGTTTTTATTAGCCTTTTTGTGAATTTTTTCAGGGTGTTTGACACTTCCTAATGGATGGCAGATCTCCTGTACTAAAATCAATTACGTAGTAAGTATGGGTGTTCATATGTGTAAAAATTATCTTATTAACTTGAGTTTCCATTGATCAAATCATTGATTGAATCTTGAAAATAAAAGTATCCTGTTCCACTAAAATATTACGCAGCACAACTGTTTTCAGCATTGATAATAAGAAATGTATCTTGAGCAGCAAATCAGCATATTACAATAATTTTTGAAGGATCTTGGGATGTTGAAGACTTAGAGATAGTTTACCCAAAAATGAAGATTCTGTCGTCATTTACTCCCCCTCAAGTGGTTCCAAATCTGTATGAATGTCTTTGTTCTGCCGAACACAAAGCAAGATATTCTGAAGAATGTGGGAAACAGCAGTTCTGGGGCACCATTGACTTCCATAGTATTTTCTTTCCTACTATTGAAGTCAATGGTGCCCCAAAACAGCCTGGTTACAAACTTTCTTCAGAATATCTTCTTTTGTGTTCAGCAAAACAAAGACATTCATACAGCTTTGGAACCACTTGAGGATGAGTAAATGATGACCGAAATTTCATTTTTGGGTGAACTATCCCTTTAAATAATGGCTGCTGAAATGTCATCTTTGCCCTCACAAGAATAACTTCAGTTAAAAAAAAAAAAAAACGTTAATTCTATTTCGCAATATTACTGTTTTAATTGAATGTTTGACTTGGTGAGCATAAGAAAAGAAATCTTGCCTACTCCAAACTTTTGAACAGTGGTATATCTTTACAAACATCATGATACAGACCTGTTTATAAATCAAAATAATTAATTAATATGAAAATAGCTGCAAATTGTTAAAAAAAACATGTAAAACGATGCCCCACGAGGAAGAAGAAAACAGATGCATGAATTTATGCAAACGCACATCCGGCCTTTTTCAAAAGTTAAGCCATTTTTGTCTAAATAACTTCCATTGTAACAGCATGCTAAATATGTTCTATGTAGGCACAACATGCAGACGGTGGTTGTCCAAGCTAAGTGCAGTGTGGGACCCCAAGCAGCAGGACTGTTTTGTGATTGGCAGTGTGGACAGGCCTCGTCAATTCAGGTATATCACGAGAGCGGTCGCTGCCTTCACACTTTTCGAAACATGGACCACCTGACCACAGTGTGCTCCATCACGGCATTCCACCCAGGCAGGAACACTCTGCTTGGAGGCAATTCAAGTGGGAGGCTGCACATATTTACTGACTCTTTTATCAACTAGAAAATATCAACTTTTTTATCTGTTTATTTGATGTGTTGGTTTTGTGCTTCCCTATTTTTTCCCCCTTTTTTTGTACACACAACAGCATTTGTTTAATATAAAATATGCTGTTTGCTTTTGTTCCTGAAACATTAAATATATATTAAAGAAAAAAAAATAAACTCTTGAATAATCTTGTCTTAGTCACATTTTCTCTTTCAAATGCTATTTGACAATACAGTAACGACCTAGATTGTTATTTGTATGTTTTAATAACCTGTTCATCCTCAAATTCACTTAACACATCAAGTATATAGTCTAATCTAAAAGTCATTTGAGAACATTGTCTATTCATTTCAATACAAATACTTAAAGAATAACTTCAAAAACAAGTTTATTTAAGAATCTACAGAGTTGCCTTGAGAAACGACTTACTATGAATGTGACACAGACTTTATCTCTTAATTATACCAAAACTCAAACAGTCAGTGATGAAATAGGCTCATTATAAGTAATTAATTGGCTTTTCAATGTGCAAAATAAATAGCAAATCAATACAACGGAATAGTAATTCGACACTCAAAGGTTGTTAAACCAAACTTTAGATGAAGCTTAGTTCTGGCAAAAGTAGTGGTGCTCAGGAATAGCATATGGTCCTGTACCAGACAAAGAGCAGTAGCTTTGGTACACCGGGCCCAGGCACACACTCACTCTTTATCCATTACATTTTTTTTAACCACACAAGCCAATCTCATGCCGATATTTTTTTACACAGTTTATTTGTGTGTTTCTAAGAGATACTGTAAGTGAAGGCTGTATAAATGAAAATAAGTTAAAAGACTGCTCTGAGGTACCAAACCGATGAAGGCCACAAGGCTGCATGCACCTGCTATTCCCATATTCCCAACCAAAATTATATTTGGAGGATGGCATGTATTACATAACACAAGACTGCATGTGTTTGCGCCTGCATTTTATGATGCTAATGTATTGGGTATTAACGTAACCATGTGATCCACAACATACTAAAAGTATAGCATCAATGTTTGTTTGAGCTGGAAGGAGTCAAAGGACTGTTCACAAAACTATCGGTCTGTTTCATTAGAGACAGATCTGGAGTGCCTTACCCTTGAGGTAAACATGATCTCCAACTACCTGCTCATTAACAACTGCAAAAAGGTGAGCAGTGGTTCTCATGGAGGAACATCTCAATCAACTCATGGTTGATAAGTACCAGCACAGGCCCTTTGTTACTTAATATTTATTCAGCTTGAGCTAAATTCAAACAGTTTTTTTATGCTGTACTGTAGTTTCCCACATCCTTCCCAAAGTTATAATAGTCAAGTTCCTGGATGGCCACCTCGGAGAGCTTAGTTAGGTTTGGTGCATCATTTTCCATATTGTCTGGTGCTGTAAAATTGAAGTTCTCATCCTCATAGTCCTCATGGGGCTCCATGTCCGGTGGGCCATCTGTATAAAAAAATTATAATCAAAAGATAGACAATTAAAAGGTTTTACTGCCACATTAGAGGATGTCAATTAGATGCTGTTATGTTTTTCTCACCTTGCCCATCTGGAGAGACATCCATTCCATGTTTGACCTTCATGTGCCTGCTAAGATTTCCCTTCAGGTTAAATTTACTCGAGCAGTATGCACACTTGAAGGGTTTACTGCCTGCATGGAGGTGCATATGGCCCAGAAGGTTGTACATTCGGTTAAATGACTTTCCGCACACCTGTTGAAAACAAATCAAAAGAGATTTACCAAACTAATGGTGAAAGTGTCACATAGGTGTGTGATGAGTGTTTGAAGTTTTACCTTGCACTTGAAAGGTTTCACTGGCAGATGTACGATCATGTGAGTTTTAAGGGTCTGTTTCTGGACAAAAGATTTGAAGCACACGTGACACTGGAATGGCCGGACACTGGCGTGGATTAACATGTGCCTCTTCAGGTTTGCAGACAATGTAAACTCTCGGGCACATACAGCACACTTAAACCCCTTTGCTCCCTGGTAAAAAACAAGTACAAACAACAAGTGAAGAAATTGTACATTTTATATTATTTTTAATTTGCAGTAGATAATTAGTGTAAACCATTAGCATGTCTATGAAATGATATGTTATTGTGTTTAATACTAATGCAGCTACATAGATCATCTGCTACAATGGACGTTGTTTACAGAAAAATGGCTAGGAGTTTTGAACTGAATATACTGGACAGTATTTAAGATAAACATAACTTTTATAATAATAATAAAAGGAGGACTTCTGTGATGAAATGAAAAATGTTATACAACAAAGTTCAAAGGGTTTAAACCAATAAATTTGAATCGTTGGTTGAGTTTGAAATTAAGTAAACTCAAAACCAATGCAATAAACTGTATGGGGCCCCAGAAACCCTAGCGAAAACACTGCTTTACGTTACTGTTTGATGATAATCTAATCTGGAAACAAAAACAATATGCAGTATCATCTAATACCAATAATTAATACAACTTTTGATTAACTGTAAGACTATCATTATTCATGTTGGATGTGACCTCACCATAGCAAACATACAGTTGTTCAAAAGCACACTATAACTTTCTGTACCTTGGTAGCACGGGCCTGAGGCTTGTTTGTCTTGTGTGTGAGGGAGTGTTGGCGTAGCTGATGAAGCTGAAGAAACTGCAGGCCACACTGACTGCAGGAGAAAGAGCGCTGCGTTTGGTGCTTCAGCAGGTGATTCTGCAGCTGGCTGCGGTAGGCGAACGACTTGTTGCATTGGCTACACTGGAAGGTGGATGGTCCTTGGTGGCTAACCTGATGACGCTTCAGGTGGGCATAGGTGGGAAACTCCATTCCGCACTGCGAGCAAACGTGGCAGCGACCTCGTTCGTGCTTTACCTCGTGAGCACGGAGTTCACTGGGGTATGCGAAGCCACGGCGACAAAAACGGCAACTGTAGGGCTTAACGTCGGTGTGCTGCAACATGTGCCGCTTCAGGTGGCTGGTCTGGGTGAAGCCCTTCTTGCACACGGTGCACTTGTGTGGCCGCGTGCCCTGATGTGTCAGCAGGTGCGTCTGTAGGTGGCTGGGCTGCTTGAAGAGTTTGCTGCAGTGTGGACACGCGTGTGGCTTGATGCCATTGTGGCCCAGGATGTGCGTGACCAGATTGTACTTGGAAGTGTAGGACTTTTCGCACATGCGGCACTTCCAGCGCTTCAGGCCCTCACCGACGTCCACGCAGTACGACTCATTGATCTGGATGTTGATATCCAGTCGGTCGATACGGCGGCCGCGGGGTGCCTCTCCTTCTACTGGCTCTGTCCAGAACATCCCTTCGCTGTTCTCATCAAAGTCTCCAACACCTTCCATCTCGCCACCTTCATAAGCGACCTCGCTCGGCTGAAAGTAGCTGCTAATTTCCTCGCCGCCGGTTCCTGCTTTCACCATGCCATTTCTTCCCATTGTCCATGTCCTCGGTTATCTCATTTACTCCTTTTTCATGTGTGTGGCCCCTGTTGCGTGAAGGTACCTCGTGAGGTGCATGGCTGGGACCATGGGAATGAGGGTGTAAATGTGGATCGGTTGCGGGATGCGTACCCTTGGGGTCTCGGACACAGGTGGAGCAGCAGTTGTTGGGCTGGGCTTTGGGCAGGACCCTGTAGCTGGTGGGGTCGACCATTTGCATGCCTTCTCTGGGCATCATGTTGTTCATCATGTGAGTGCAGGAAGGCAAACCTGGAGTCATGGCCTCTCCTTTAATGTGCGATACCATATCTTGGTGCCCTATAGGGGGTTTGCTGTTCTCGGGTTGCCCCTGCCATCTTCTCTCAGCACAGCTGGAATGCATATGCCCATCCTCGCCCAAATTCTCCCCAAGATAGTCACCATTGGCACCTATAAGCTGGTCGGCATACTCGTAGTCCATTCTCTCACCTGGTGGAGCAGGGGATTCTTTAGGGTCTCCGGTGTAAAAGCCGTTAGGGGCGATGGTGGCGCCAAAGACCTCGTTTTGGGAGATGAGTCCCAACACAGCAGCTTGGGCCAGTGACAGGACCACCACAGGGTCTGTCTGTGTCCCTGCGTCCATCTGCTGGTGCATGGCCTCAGAGTAACATCTGACCAGCCGCTGTGTCTTCTCCTCCTGCAAAGCACAAACACGTGCACATTAGTTTAGTAGGCCTACAAGTTCAGTTTGTCTTTTGTTCGAAACTACCCAAGATAATTTGCAAACATGTATAGCGTGGACTAGATGTCAAAACAGTATGGAAACATTAATGATATGGTAATTTTTTATTGAATTTGATGTTATGATTGTTAATCATTTTAATAAACATTAAAGCATTTTATTGTAATGCTCATATTGGCACCTATATTGTAATGCTCCTATTGGCACCTATATAATAGTCTACAGCTAGATGCACAGCCATTCTATTTGTTTAAAAGCGAGAACCTGAAACTTGGAAAAGTCCTGAGAGGCCTAACTCATTACCTAATATAATATTTGTCTAATATAAATACAACAACAACGTGGAATCAAAATCAACCAGCCAAAAAAAAAATCTGCTTTTAGTATGTGATTTACTTGACTTCGGAAGCTATCATAAACATCCGCATGTGCAGAAAAACTGTAAACTTCAATCTTAGTACTTCTGTAATTATCTGAAAGTCAGCAAAGTAAAGATAGTGATTTTTTTAGCTACATTGAACCAAATCGCATTAGTGGCACCAAACTAAACTGTTTTCAAACAAGTTTCAACCACTCCCCTCATCTGGCATAGTTTATAAAGGTAGCCCCATCCCCGTCTCCCACAACTGGCTAAACCAATGTCTGCCTGTACATTGCTAATGACTGCAATGCTATCTGGTGCCACTAGTGGTGCAAAAAAAATACCACTTCCAGCGGCTTAAAGGGATAGTTCACCCAAAAATTTGTATTTTGTAGTTATTTACTCACTCTCATATCATTCCAAACCTGTACTACTTTTGGTAAGTTGGTAACTCAACTCAAAACTCAAAAGTTGGTAACTCAACAGTTGTGGTTACACTGACTTCCAATGTATAGACCCCCCAAAAAAGCCCTACAATATATATATTTTTTATTTTCCACAAATAAGTAAGTCAGGTCTAAATGACATAGGGGTTAGTAAAAGATGACAATTTTTATGTTTGGGTGAACTATCAGTTTAAAACAAGGTAATCTAGTCGGCGATGATCAGTTTTTATACTTGCTACCTCTCCATCTCACCCATTCAACACAAAACCACATTCCTTCAGGCAGGTGACTTTTTTAAAGTGGATTCCACACCTTAAGAAAATTCTAATTCTCCTTGAGTGTCACGCAAATAATGTAATATAAGTAATTATGTAATAATTGTGCTAGTTGGCGTATTCAAGAACAACTGTATTTCTAAGATCTTTAAAAAGACAGGAGATACAGACTGAGGATAAGAGAAGGAATAGACTCAGACAGCGGGGAGAATGAGTGAGTTAACAGAGAAGAAGAAAGAGAGAAGGAGGGAAGAGAGTGGCAGGATAAGTGAGTGAAAGCAAAAGAGAGAGAGAGAAAGAAATAAGAGATTGAAAAAATGAAAGGAATACAAAGGGTTAGAGAGACAAAAGACAGAAAGCAGCTGATGAATTTTAAAACTGAGCAAATAATACTAAAATAATCACGGCAAATATAAACAAGCAGCAATCAAAAATATATACAAAATATTTCAAACAATTTGATCCGGCCACTCAACTGGGCTATCCAGTTTGGTGAACAACACACACACACACACACACACATAAACAATCTGCTAAACAAACTGAGCTCTCAGAGGGCATTAGAGCAGTTGAGAAGGGAACTCACCACATTTTTCTTGGTCTGTGGCTTCAGGTGTTTGAGAGATCTCATCCTGAGTCACAGGTTCGAGTTCACACGCTGCCCTCCCCTTTATACATTATATGTTCTCTGTACAAAAACAGACACTCTCTCCTCTGTGTTTCTTGCACTCTCTCTCTGTTCTCTGTGTATGAGTGCTCTCTTTTTCCTCTCTCTCTCTCTCTGCTTTCCCCTCCCCACCTCTCTCTCTCTCTCTCTCTCTCTCTCTCTGGTGCAAGCAAGCGCACACACATACACAGTGCTCTTTCCCTTGCTCCCTCCCCCTCTTCTTCATTCTTTTTTCCTTCGTTCATTCTTTCTCTCTCTCTGTCCCTTCCTGATACTCTCACCAACTCTCTCACTCAGACATTCTCTCTTGCATACACTTGTGAAACATGTTTCAAAACACAAACATTCATGCTGTGAAAAGATAATGAGCTCAGCCATAAACATATACGGATACATGTACATCTCAGCAAGCACACAAAGAAAAGACATACTTGACAGAATGTAAAAACAGAAGGAAGCTGCAACAAAGTATATAAAAGAGGAATATACAATTCTATAAAACAGTCCTGATTAAAAGGAGTACATAACGGAAATGCATAAGCCGATGAAAAAAAGGAAGTGACAGGTTCGATATGTAAAGCTTAAAATCAGCGCTTCACCACAACAGTCTAGGCAGGTTGACAGAATAGAGGATGAGCGAGCATCTGTGCAAGACGAGGACCTTTTGGCCTGCATGCTGAGAAATGGCGTTCAGCATGTCTCTGTTTTAATGCTCAGCAGACACTATGTGATGTGCATTTATGGTCTTACATATGATATGAGTATCAATTCAAACCGTTCCAAGCTGGTGTGATGCATCTAAGCTTTACTGTTCTTCATTAGCCTTCACATTCATATGCCTTACTTTCCATGCGAGTGTGCACAAATTCAGTTTAAATAATTCTCACACACAAACAAAACAAAAAACTAAACAGTGAAATATATAAAGCATGTAATGAAATTGGATGTGCATCACAATACAGAAGAAAAGATATGTTGCTAACTTGCTACCTTCGTTACATCACAACTTTAACAAACAAACTCGGTATGGTCAAAAGCACTAATTACAAGATGTATATTTAAACAAATAAGCAAAAGATATGAGCGGCTATGCTATATACTCACAGCCAATTCGTTTGCATTAATTTGTTTGAATAATTCTAAATAGCTGTATATACTTATGAATATGGATAATGCACCCACATTCATGGAAACAAGCAGAACAATTCAGTGTGAATTTTTAAAGCTATTCTTATAATATCACAATGTAAGAACGGTTTTATGAACCACTCATCCACACACAAATTCATTCTGCTTGTGTTTCATGAATGGGACCCATTGTTGATAAGTGATTAAAATTCATTTATAACTATGGGACATAATTACACCTTACTGCATAATTTGCAATTATTGAGTGAGTTCTGATTTTTAATGGATTTAATATTAGTAGATACACCTCCATATAAAATGGCTGAGAAAGAGAAGGATTCTGAAAGAAGAGAAAATGGAGGGATAAGGGAGGAGAAGAGAAGCCTTTCCCAGAGAGGAGAGGGAGAGAGGGAGGGAAGTATTGTGAGAGAGCAAATGGTGAGAGAGCAATAGAGGGAGAGGGGAGGAGATAAAGAGAACAGGAGAGGGAGGGGAGAGAGAGAAAGATACAGAAAGAGAGAAATGGTAAAAGACAGAAAAAGAGAATTATAGCAGTAGGCAAGGATGGAGGAGAAAACTCAGAAAACAGAATATAGAAAGTTAAGGTATTAAAGGGAACAAATGAAAAAGAAAGAAAAATTAGAATTAAACCCATTGGGGGAAGGGAAGGAAGAGAGAAAACGGAAGACAGATAAAGATTGAAAGGGTTTCCCCTGAGAAAGATCGGCACATCTCAGTAAGATATTCAGGTAATACAAAACTAAAATACAAAGGAATCTGATGCAAAGATATGAATATGAACGAATAATAATATTATGAAATATGCAAAGAAGTTAAATAATATTCAGCAAAGACAATCACAAGATGCAAATAAGATGTGGGCAATGCTTTGATTATTGAACTAGTGCAGCACCCCTGAATGTGTTGATGAATAAGGCAGACTAACCCTTATGTAATGATGCATATCTGCCCTACAATGTCAAAACAGCAACTATGACAATATTGACAAAACTGTACATACATTTTTCAACTCAATTCAGACTTCTCTGAATGTGACTATAGTTGTGCCAGACAGATAGTTCTCTAAACTTATATATATCTTCACACACCATAATATTTCAAGTAGTCTGTGATATTTATTTAATACAGGGCTTTCTGTAAGTAGCACTTCATTACGACTTCAAAAAAAATTCCATTTATCACATGACTCTTTTAAACACCAAAGAGGTACAGGCTGATACACTAAGAACAAACTAAATGTTTCTGTTTTAAATGGAAACTTAGTTGCCTGAGACGGAAACAGTTTAGAATCTTTACATTTTTGAAGCCAAACAACCATACAGTTTAACTTCTTATCTATCTCTGAAACTCTTCTTTACTTTTACATAACACATGCACTAACACCTTGTATCAACACTTCAGTATCACAAAGTTTAAGTTTTAAAAATCATTCATGTGCTATTTTTACTCTGCAATTGTCTTTGTTGTCTCAAACGTACAACAATAGATGCTGGCCACATACAAACAAAGCTATTTTTGAAATGTCACAGAGAGAGATGCTTACTGCATTTATAGAGTTTTCAGAGTATAGCAGCAGGTAGCTTGAGTAATACCCAGATGAAGAACGTTGTGGCATGATTCATTGGACTATGTTTCCAATACCATCTAGGTCAGTCAAGCCTAATGCTGCACTATAGACACATCACATGATAAGATATTCATTAAAACAAAGCAAGAAAATAATATCACAAAAGTTATTGCATGTGGCAAGGTCTTTAAAGAGTCAGTGATTACAGCACAGTCTAAACTGTATCTATACTTTTCATAGATATAGCACAGACATCTTTTAAGCCTCAACAATGCGCCGATATCACATAAAGTACATATACACTCATTATTATCTACAAATCGTGTCCATTATTTTGATAAGAAAATCATGCACTGTGACTACCCTCTGTCCCATGCATTTCAAGTAGAGCTACTTTTACAAAGAATGACTGTTAGATTTGTGAAGGTTATAATGGTAATAAGGCGCCAATATCATTCATATCTACAGATACCTGAGTGAAAATAAACTGATTATGTCCGTTTATTAGGGGTGGCGCGGTACACAGATGTCACGGTTGATGCGTACCTCGGTTCACGGTTCGATACCATTTCGGTACAACAGGGGAAAAAGAAATCTACTATGCTCGGTTTCTTTTCCTTTATTTTGAACAGACAGTAGAGCAAATAAAAAATGTCCACCTAGTTGTGAAAATACTAATTATTAATACTAATACTATTATTACATTATGTATAAAATCTGTTGTTTTCATTGTGAGAGTACACAAATAAAAGCAGACCTTTATCCAGTGATTATTAATAAGACAATAAGTGTTTAAAGTTGATTCTGCTGGTATAAGGAAACAGTTGAATTGATCGCGCACTGGAGCACACACACACTTTTTAAAATTAATTGTATATATTGAACATTTAACATTCAAATGTTACAAACATGATCACGTTTCCTAACACGCACACAAAACACATCAGTTCCAGCATTGCTAAAGTTGGTAGGCTACCCGCCTCTGTGTCACCGTTGGAACACAACTGAATTAACTTACAAAGCCTATAATTTACATAACACATAATAGTTTAGTATTCAGATTAGTTACATCGCAAATGGAAATATTATGGAATATTTGGATTTGTGCCGAATAAGAGAGGTAGGATAAGAACACAAAGCTTTTGTCAGTCCGTGTGAGAGACACGTTCAGAATCAGCACATGGTCACTGTCTAGCGGCTTTGTTTTCAAGCGCTCAACTCACGCCATTCGCTGTTCTTTTGCTGGCAGTTATCAAACAGCGTTGCATTACTGCGGGTGCCCCCTTCTGGATTGGGGGTGAATTGCCTGTATTCGTCTTAAGGCCTCATGCACCAAACCGAAAGGGTCCGTACCGTGACGGTTCGGTACAAATACATGTACCGTGCCACCCCTACCGTTTATTCATTATAATTATGATGGTGTTACTGCTTTTACAGCATTACAAATTGTAGCTAAATGCTTTATAAAATATAATTGATAACCCACATCTCTCGTCAACATTGTCTTTGTAAGAGCTAAGATTTAAAAACCTTGTGTAATACAAGATAATATGCCATGTGACAAACCTGGGCTGCTCTTCCCCAAAAGTATCGTGAGCTTAAGTACATCGTAGGCCCATTGAAATCAATGGAGCTACGATCAACTTAACCCCAAGACACACTGCACGATTTTCAGCTGTCCCAGACGAAAGATAGCCATCGTGAAACAATCGTGGCGAATCAGAAATCACCGCGATTGTTTCACGATGCCAATCTTTCGTCTGGGACAGCTGAAAATCATTCAGTGTGTCTCGGGCTTTAAGCTTATGTGCTTTTGGGAAACGCAGCCTTGTTCATTACTACATTGTAAAAAACACAACTAGTGGTGGGTTTTTCAATGACTAGATAGCAGAGCAGCTAGTGGCCAATATATACATAATTATTACAATTTACATTAAACATATAAATTGTGACAAATGAGAGTACACCAAGTAGCATAAATGAAATCAACATATATTCACAATATTCACTAAAATGTAATTAAAAACATACAAATGTGTGTTAATCATCAATATACAAAGCTGTTTGACAGACTTTGAAACCGCCGTTCTCGCCATACTAACTATAACGATAAAAGGTAACTTCATTTTCCAATGGACAACAACATTCTGCTAAGCATGCACGCTTAATGCTCAGGCGGATTCTGACTGGCTGTCAATGTTTTTAAACGTGTAAACATCATTCTGTGATCCCAAAAATATCACCCCTGCATCATTATCAACTAAACTGTAATAGATACAATTATCGTACACTGTGTGAACAACAGCCCTTTAGGCTGATGATATACTGGACAACTTTTTGAGCAATGTTGCCTTCATTTGGCAACCAGGTGGGACACAGGGCCCACAATTTTCTATCTAAAATATCCAGTTAGAAATTTGTTACCCAGTAGAAAAGTGCCAAAGCAACATTGCTCAAAAAAAAGTTGCCCGGCAAAATTGCTCAATAAGTTGCCCTGTGTATCAGCAGCTTTAAAGTCACGGTCGAACGGCAAAGTTGGAATCACTTTCAGAATGATTTTTCCATTTGACGAACAAAACAAAAATACATTGACAGCCAATCAGAGTTTAAAGAAGCAGGTGAGTTAGAATGTTATCTGCTATTGGCATAGACACTAATATAGTTATCTTTTAAATTAACAATGTTATGCTGCGTGCAGTAATATAATTGTTATCTCATTACAGTTACCATTATATGTATGAGTGGGCTTTAAGTAGCCTAGGTGTAGTTATTACCCTTTGCCGATAATTTCAAAACCACCATATCGGTCCATCACTAAACAAAACTATCCACTTCATATTCACATAAATAAAACAAATGTTTGGACAACGTGGTCTTCAAAGTCAGATTGAACCATCAGCATCATGTAAGGTGAGTGTGTAAACACTTGATGCCTAAACTGTCCCTCAGCTGGTAAAAGATCAAACTGTGATGCTGATACTCTTTCAGCGGGAAGAACAGCGGATCTGAAGATAATGTGTGACGATGCACCTGACCTGCGGTCTGAGATTTCGACAAACATTCACAGTGTTTTTAATGAAAACCACAACCTCTCACTCTTTCATCTTAATTATAGCAACGAGTACACTACAACAAATCCCAATTCACTAGCCAGTTAGCTACAACTTGAAACTTAAACAACATTCTTCAGCATCAACAGCTGCATTCCATCAAAATGTAAAGAGTTGAAAAAAAGAAAGTTAAGAGAGGGAAACTTGAATCCAGAATGCATGAGGTTGGGCCTGTCTTAAGTTTTGCTCCGGTCATACAGTAAGCTAGGCTAACTGACGGCGAGTGCGGCCTGCTCTATTCGTTTATGCGGCTCTTTTTCACTCCCTCCATTCCCCTCCCGACGCCATCTGTTTGTGCCATGAGAGAATATGGAAGTAAAAAGAAAAGGCGACATTTTGGCTCTATAAAATGACCCACATTACTGAATCGCTCTCTCGGAAATACGAGCGCAAATCGAAATGTAGATGTCAGATGAAAAGCGGAAATGTAAATATCAGCATCCAGTTCAGAGTGCACATTATTTTTGAGGCCAGTTAGACAGAAATCGGTGAGTTTCGCTGGGATAGACAGTGGGACAGTCGGTTTTTTTCTGGGCTATACGAGCAGTTTCGTTTTCTGTTTATATGGCAATAATGAACGGACCGTTGTCGAACTTACCGCGCTCCAAAAATCGGTTGTATACGTAGAAAACACTTTGGAAGATTTGAATGTCGCTGTCTAGTTGGAATTGTTGCTGGTCTGGTTCTCTGTGTTCGGCAGGAAGGAAGGAAGAAGGGAACGAGAGAAAGAGTGACGTGAACGAATAAACAGCCTGGGCTCCTCCTCACAAGTAAATGATGGAGCTCGTGGCCTCAAAACAACTGCCTGTTCCCTCGTTTGATTGCAAATATTGGCAACACAGACAATTATATTTGTTAAAAAATCTGTTGATTTGACAGAATGTGAGAAATATGGTCTAATGTAGTGATAAGCCGTTCAAAGCACAAAATGTATAAATATTAACGTTAAAGCAGTATGTTTATTCCGTGTCTGTTTTCAACGTGTACTTTTGTTTTGGGTAATTTATAAAAATTAGAAGACTTATTCAAATAACGGACGTTAGAGGACGCTATTGTTTCACTCGCCTATTCTCTAGCGTAAGCTTGGTAGTTTCTTGCACTAACAGAAGAGGTCGCTCTGTCGTCATCTATTGTATAGTGAATTACCTCTTGAGGTCAGTCAATGACAAAATCTGAGTGGTTTACGTTAAATTGCCATGGTTTATTAAATGTAAATGTAAAAAGCTATCACTCTGCAGCTCTCCCATGTTGTTCCACTGAAGCAGGGTTGAGCCTGATGAGCATTACCTGGATGGGCGACCTCCTGGAGAATACAGTTGCTGCAAAAAAAGGGTGATTTGGCATGTGGGGGTTCTATTGTGTAATCCTGGCATTGCATCCTGATCAATTTGCATATCGTTCCTTATCAGTCACTCAGGACCTCCTAATTGTTCCCATATTCACAGGTGGTGGTAAAGGACCCATGTGAAAAAATGCTTTATTAGTGTAGCAAGTGTAATGTGCTGTAAAACATGGTTCCAGAGTTGGCCATTATTGGCCAAATTACATGCTTCGACAGGAATTTAGGTGTGACAGTAAAACAGTATAAAGTATGGGTTTAGTGTAAGAATAAAAAGTGCATTAATGATTGTGGATCATGTGCTTGTGGAAAAGGTCACAAGTAACTGAGGTAAAGGTATCTCATTTGTATAACAAACATTTAGCGTACCATACAATATTTGTATGGTTTAGAGTCAACCAATGTTTGGTTTAGAGTCAAACAATTAAGCATGCATTTTATATCAAATATTTGTATTCAATACAAGATTATTTGTATCATGTTTCGAATAATTTCATATTATAATTTGTTCAAAAATGAATAGGGTATAATGTGTTTAATTGACAGGTTTTTTTCTGCCTGCTGGATTCCCATTAAGTTATTGCTCAGGATTACTGCTGATCTGAACTGAGATGGAGATCTGTTTCTTTGCATTGCATCATGTCCCCTCAACATCTGTGACCAGTGGGATCTCCAAGCTGGAAGACTGAGTGTTTGTGTGTGTGCTTGACCCTGTGGTAATTTTATTTGGCTCGAAGTGTTCCCATTCCATCGGGATGCACCTGGAAGGAGTAATTGTCGTGATTCAAGATCTCTCTTTGAATGCAGGAATTATAATATACAGCTCGCTTATATGTATCTGTATATATGTGCACAAACACATACACACATCAACAGGTGGTTACTGTGCAATAAGCCAGAACATTATTTCAGCTCTTGACATCTGAATGTGTGAAAGAAGTCTTTCTCCTTCTATGGGTGTGTATCCACACCCACAGCGGGGTGTGTATAGATCCAGTGGGAGAGATTAGCTTGAGAGTTTCTGGCTGCAATTCAGTGCTGAGTGAATCATAAAAAGAACATGCACACACACACACACACACGGAGACATGGAGTACACGTACTCTCCCACATTTGGTGACACTCCACCCCTGCGTACAAAGTGAATGGAGTGGCATTCAGCGCTAGGTTGACAGGTCTGTATAAGCCCAGTTCCCATCATGCAGAGTTGGCCTTGTGTTTTAGGACAAGACCCTCATTAGTATCAGGACTGGGCATACTGAGTGGAACTAATGATGAGAAGTGAGGTCTAAAACGACACTTCATGTCCTGACTGGTCTTTTATTAGGGTCAGTGCTACTTTCATTTCGGAGATCCGGGGAGATTTTTTTTATTCTGTCAAGATGTGCAGTTATACAGTTTAGACTTGTTGAAAACTAAACTGTTACTGACAGAGAAATTGGAATCAGTTTGTTGAGCCACTAATGAAAGGTCAGACCATTGACTTTAAACATCCTGCTCTTATGGCGCTTTTCTGTCGTTCTCCTCTTCTCACAGTCTCCCAGCTCCTTTCCCTTTTTCTTCACTTGATTCCTGTGTTTTGCTCTGAGAGATTAGGTAACGATCCCTAGAGCACTGTCCATTCTCATTCAAATATGTCTTGCAAATAAGCCTGAACGACCCAATAAGTATCCTCTTAACAGGAAATAAGCAGATCCTTGGATTTAGAGTTGCATTCCATGTAATGACGACATTAGAGCATTGTTGTTACTCTGACATACCAATTTATTTTTGTGTACAGGTCACAAACTAACAACTGTGTTATGACAGCTCATTATTTCTGAGAGTTTGCTGCCTATAAATGGTCAGGTTATCATCTGTTAGTCTGTTTTCCTTGTTTTGTTGTTTCAAGAATGCAACTGACCCACATAGACGCAACGAAGGAAATTACTGTCAAGTTTCATTTTGATAAAAAACTTTGCTTAAGATCAACTGCTATGAAACTGTTAGTATATTCTACTTCCTTTCTCAATTTATTGACATAATACACTATTTACTTATTACTCATTGCATACATCACATGCCCATTCCTAATATATCCATTACATTCTATTGTAAAGATTTAAAGAGAGAGTTAATCTAAAAACGAACATTCTGTCATTATTTACTGACCCTAATTTCACCCTAATGTTGTTCCAAATCTGTTGAAGCTTGTTTCTGCCATAGGATAAAGACAAGTTTGTAGCAACTTTTCTCACAACCCGCAATTCTAAGATGAATACTCAGAATTGTAATATATGAACTTGCAATTGCAAACACAAAGTCAATTCTGATATAAAAAGTCAAAATTAGTTTTGCAGAGATCTTGCATTTCTGAATTTTTTCTGAGATAACAAGATTAAAAGTCACTAATATATATATATATATATATATATATATATATATATATATATATATATATATTTTATTGGCAGAAACAAGCTTCCATGCAAACCTGTAAGATTTTATTTTTATTATTATTAGTGAAATACAGAAAAAAATATTGACTAAACATAAACTGTTTCAATTATATTTGTCCAAATATTTGTTTTTACAGAAATAATGAAAATAGCAGTTTTGTGAATGATTCCTATAAGCCTTGTGGTAAGCCAGATTGTGGCTTGTCCTGTAAACTGGTTGGAGACACAGTTTATTTAGTTATATGGACTGCTGGTCACTCTGACTAATGTCAGTTCTTAATCACCAGTCAAGTCTCCAAGCCTGGGAATGCAACTCCTGTGTTTACACAAGATATCCCTCTCTCTTGCCACAACTCATCAGACTGTTCACGCCATGCACTGAGGGGCAGAACTGCCCAGCGGCAACACTCTGAACTGGCTCGATTCCTAGAAGCATTAACTGTTTGGTGACTCTTGGAGGTTTTGATTTCATTTGAATTTGAAGAGGAGGATATGATGGCTTGCTGAGTCAAACACGCTTTACTCAGTGTGTATATGCAAGAGAGAGAGGAAAAAAAGAATAAGCAAAGGAGGATTTGGGTTCAGCATCGTCAGCCAGTCCATTAGGGGTACCATAAATATCTCGAGACAAACACTGTCCTTTTCTTTAGCATCTCCGGTACCCCAAAAGAGAGCTTAAGTCTAGACAATTTTGGTTGTCTGCTCTTTCTGCTGAATGCATTTGGTCTCTCAGTCTATCAATGTTTCATACACCAAACCACATTTGATAGACCATCATAAGTCATCTTATGTCTTCCAAAGAAACAAATGTTTCAGAGATGTATGTGAAATTACTCAGTACTCCTACTGCAGTAGAGTCATTTCAAAACCACATTATATTTATGTAAATTTAGGTGCACACAGACGACTTACCATGATAAAATATAATATTCAGGATGAAAAATGAAAATGTTTGAGTAAGACCAGCGGTTTATATTGTAGAGGAAGTTGGTATGGTCCACTGAGTGAAAGCGCATTGTGCACATGACTCGGGGCTCTCATTTCTCATTTGTTCAATTGTGGAGTAGACCGAACAGTTACTGGTTTCCTAGGAGACAAGCTAGGAGATGGTAAGGACAGACGCTGAGCTTACGCCTGTACAAATAAGAAGACAGTACAGCATGACACAGAAGCTTATGAACCTTTCTGTCTGGTTCTTCCTCATTATAGATGAAACACTTTTTGTATTTACATAAGTTCTTCATGGCATGGATTCTGTTATTTCTGCACAAACAGGGTGCAGTTGGTGAATGAATACCAGCTGAACAAAGCAACATTCTAACTTTGAATCTCAATCAGGACACAATGACAGAGTGAATGAATCAAAAGAATGTCATTACCAGTTAAAAGACAGTGTAAAAGACTGTACCACCCCAGGTTGGAAAATATCCTTTTGATAACCAACTCCTAAATAAGAGCACAACTGCTCATTAAAAGTATTAAACTGCATTTGAAGCCAGTCTGCCGTCACTTTACTAGAGATTTCATGGATGCCTGAGCTCATGGGAGTCCCAGAAAACCAGAAACCTTAAATATAGTCTGGTTGGTTGCACTATTTTTTTAACTATTAAACCCTTTTTAGATAAAGACAACAATAGCAAGCAAACAAGGATGTATATGTTGGTATAGTTAAAGGTTCTTGTTTTCAAGATAACAATAGTGACCAATTGTAAAATGTTTAGGTTAAAGGTTATATATATATATGTATATACACATATACACTCACCAGCCGCTTTATTAGGTACACTGTATACCTGTTCAATTGCTTGGTAACACAAATGGCTAATCAGCCAACAGAACTGGGTAGATTACTTACAAATTGTAATCCATTACTGATTCCAGATTACATGAAAAAAATGTAGTCAGTAAAGTAATCTGTTACATTACACATTTTAGGTAATATAATCAGATTACATTTAGATTACTTTGATTTAGGTCGTTTATCACATTGATTTAAATAGCATTATCTTGTACCATAATGATGTTAAAAATGCAAAGAGTAAGAAAACTTGTTCCATTCATTGACCACCTGACTAATGACTGATCTTTGTGTGAATGTCTACAAAACTGGAATATATATATATATACATATATAACAATTGGTAGGCTATTTTAGAAAGAAAAATTTAAAAGATGAAAAAGATAAATTAGGGAGAATCAATGAATACTTGATAATAATATAATAATTATAATAATAAAATAATAATAACATATAATCATGTAATCCATAAAAAAGTAACTGTAGTCTGAAATATTTATTTATTCTTCTTGGATTATAATTTACTGTCCCCCAAAATTGCTTGACAGGAAAAAAACCTTTTGGGTCTTATTTACCAACGGAGCAATTCTGACTTTAGTTTCCAAGATGGTTACAATTGTGACAATGAATAAAAACAGTGTTTCTCTGCCAGACCTCAGGATCAAGACTGTACCTCTGGTTTGCTGTGTGAGAGTGTTAGAGGTGTGGCTCCAGTGAATGGTTGGAGGAGGGTCGAGTGTCTCAGTCTCAGCGGTAGATCCATGAGCGAAGAAATCTGCGGCTGAATTTTATACAGTTAACCGGGACTGAGAGGAACCATGCTGGAAAAACAAATCTAAAATCTAATTTACGACCGAACCGCATCAGCTGGCAGTCCCTTCGGAGAGCGGTGTAATGGCTTTAAGCGCTTTAGTGGTAAGTTGGAAATATAAACAATAAGTTAAAGGGCCAGTGGGTTGACCAAGAGGTGCGATCGAGGATTCAGTATTGTTCGTGAAAGATGTAGGACTGACGACGTTTAGCTGGTGAATAGTGTGTGCGTAAAGTCACCTGTTGCAAAACATCACTTTTTAAATGTAATTCAATTATTCATTTTCGTTTAACATAAGTGTTTTGGTGATAAAAGTATTCTAGGATACAGACTGTATATATCACGTGTTCGTAGTGGTAGTAGAGGGTGGGTAGGTGGGTGGAAAAGGGCTCAAATAAACAAGGTGGTGCTGGATTGTGCGTATGTGCTCTTACACATTCACCGTAAAATCGACATCTACAAGTATGTGTGAGGGAGAATAAACGTTGGAAGTAGGGCGCACTGTACAAAAATAGAGCACTGATAAAAGCTGTGAACTCATATTTATTGTGTGTGTGGTGCTACCTCCCTCTTAACTGTAAATGAAACGTATCATAATTGTATTGTGTTCATTTTGGATCTTTGGCATAGGCGTTGCTTTTAATTTGAACAGCTGATTCAAGTCAAGTGATGCAGATCATCAGTAAAACGAGGGCAGTGGCAGTTTACCGCAAATGTGACCATTATATGGAAATTCAAGCAATTCTCTTGATAATAAATAATGGTTTGTCAAATTAGGTCTGTGTCACTTTATCTAACATATGTCAGACAAATGAAAGCATCTACAGAATGAAAAAAAAACATTATATTTGATTGGTTAATGATATTTGAAGAGCATTTGATCATGAAATGTATTTATCCCACTTTTGCAGAACTCATTCTGTAAAATGTGTTTCCTTTTTTCAAACTCAACGATACTTTAATCAGGAGTAGTGCATTCATTAATATTAGTGATCGACATTAATCATTTTAATTATGAGTGGAAGCAGAAAACTGATAATATCCTCCTTAACTGTGTCGGCTGGACTTTTTGGTTTTGCTTCAGACCACGTGATAAGGGAGGCTTTGATAATGATTAACACTTGAGATAACAGTTTTATTGAAAATAGTTATAAAAAAATTCTACAAAAGATGATTTTAGTCACTGATTTATAACAAAGTAACTAAAACTGAGGAAAACGTTCTAATATTTCCAATCAAAGACTGAAGACTTTAGCCTAGTGTTTCTAACACAGGTAACAACTGTAGTTCCTCTCAGTGGTTTGGTGAGTGGAGAGAGCACACGAACGCAGTCCTTTATTGTTTACTTAAACTCTGGTCTGTTTAGAACTGCATCGGCCTTTTGGATCAAAGACTATGAGGACTAGACAATGAATACCTTGTATGTCCTATCAAAGAATCGTTTGATGTTTATATTATTTAGTAAAGATAGTGTGAGTTCTTCTGTTTTGAGTCAGTTGGGAGTCATCAAATGATTACCTCTCCATTTGGCTTACGTCACTTCTCAGGACAGGAAAAGATCCTTTGCTTTGTAACAGTCTGAGACCATGAGCACCAGGCTGTTGCTGCTTGTGCCAATGTGCAATTTCTGTTGTTTGTACTTGTAGATGACCTTCGGGAGTTTCAGTAGAAGTTATTGATATAGATCCTTTATTGGACTTACCGTGCAAATGGAAGTAGTAAAATAAATCAGACCAATGTTTTACTGCCCTCTTTTCCAGTTAGTAATAGTATAATAAAAGTGTTAGGGGAAAAATGCTAGACAGGTTGTAAATTTTATTGCATATATATCAGAGATATTTTTTAAGTTAAGGATAACATGTTTGACCTTTGTATCTACGGCTTCTCTAGATGGTCTAGTAGTTTACGATGCAATACATCACATTACTGGTGACAATGAGAAGGCATTCACTTATGGTGCTTTATTAAGAGTCTGCTGAGAAAGATTTAGCCATATGTTTAGATTTGTTCACAATCTCAGGTTGAAAGGTCATATTATTAATCACACTTTCATGTCATCATCTTTTGATATTATGCACTAAATTGTGTAATTTCAACATAAATGGAGGGTTATTAATTGGCAAACATGAGTTTTTATAGAGCCATGTGTACGTAATGGTGCATGTGATTGGGCGGCTGTAGCTGTAGTTCATGTAAGTGTGAGCAACATGTTTTATTTTTACCTCAGTCTTTAATCATTTAGAAGTGCCTGACTTCCAGTTCTGACTCTTGAGTCTTAACAGGACCACAGGACAGTTCTGTCTGCTGGCTGCATGTGTGTTTGTGTAAAACTTGTATGTAGTTGAAACATCTATCCATCATTTTGTCTATATTGTAGATTAATGCATCTATATTTGTAACTTTAACTTTGACTATTTAATAATCTAAATTGATAAATTGTTATTTTATGGTTTGCTTAATACAAAATAGTCACCTGATCTATCTAACGGTTTATTTTATGTCAGTCTATTTGGAATTAGATTTGAATGCTGATCTAATCTTCTCCAAAAGGAAAGCAAAATAAATAAATACATATATTACAAATAAATAGAAATTGAGAACATGAGCGTAATCAGTATGGCATTTTGTAATTATATTTCTGTGTTGTGTTTGAGGCTACAGAGACTACACAGCCTTCCTGTTTTCAGGACATACCACTCTTAAAAGCTGATCAGGCCAAAAGGGAGGAGTTGTTGCATTTTCAAATTCTGTTTGGATAATGTCATGCAGAGGAGGACATGAGATTCAGCCTCTTTCCCAGAAAAACACTGAAGCATGTGTTGTGGATGTAGAGATCGGTCTCTTTTGTACTGAGAAACACACATTTATTTAATGACAGTCTTTAATTCAGACTTCAGATGTCCTTTTCTATCAGCTGTGAGTGTCTGTAACTCAAGGTTTTTGTGAAATTAAATGATCTTATTATTCCTTCGCAGGGAAGCTGCATCATTCAGTGTGTTAGTTTCTGTCTGATCATGTGACTTAATGTGCTTCTTTTTCTCCCTCTGCAGATTCCAGGCCATCTAATTGGAGTTTGCTACACAGATAGTCCCTAAAAGGAGGAATGTGTGTGTTTGCCCACACGGATCTAATATTGCTTCGCCTTTGACTTCTTTGAGGACATAGTTTAAATATGGCAAGGTCTCAGTGACCTTAAGAATCCCAGTAAGAATCAACGACAGGGTGTAAATAACATTCGAATACCAAAGATACCTGTAATATAACCATCTTCAACTGCAAAGCAGAAACCATGGCAACCAAATGTAAAGACCAATGGAAAGTATCCATGGAAACCACAAACTCTGTCTGGCTCTTGTTTTGGACCATATGGATTTTTTTGGCTGGCGTTTTGCAAGCAACTGTGGCTAGTGAAGATGATGTCACGGCACGCATCAGTTTCACATACAGTGAGTGCAAGAATCAATTATTCATTATTTGACAGATGCTTTCTTATTTAAAGCATTCACAATTTACTTACTAATATAATAGTCCCACTAGAGCTATTGGGGGTTAGGTTAATTCACACTGGTGCTATGGTAGCATGATATAGTGATGTATCAGGTGGTTATTCCTTGATGTTTTCATCAATAATTTATTTGATCAGAAATACAGTAAAAAAAGAAGAAATACTGTTAAATATTACAATTCAATATAACTGTTTTCTTTTTGTTATATATTTAAAATCAAATGTATTAATGTGATGTAATGTGTGTCTTCAGTGTTACATGATCCTTCAGAAATCATTCTAATGTGCTGATTTGGTTGAAAATGCTTCTTTTTATTATCAGTGTTGAAAACAGTTTTGTGGAATTATTTTTATGGAAATATATTATCATGGTAGTGCTAGAAAGGTTTAAAATAAATAAATATAAAAACACATTATGTGTCATTATGATCAAAAATTCCTAATGAGCGCTGTATTCTGTAGAAGAAGCTCTGCTGCCTAAGATTCCCTCAGATTCCCGCTCATCTGAAATAACTTAGCTCAATTTTAAGGCTACTTGAACTGCCATGGTGTTTCTTGTTCCCGAAAGACCCATTACAAGACTGTTCCAAATGTTGAGTTCACTCATCTTAGCCAAACACACAGGAGAGTTTAATCCTTGATTGTAAACATTTACGAGAGCTATTAGAACCATTTGCAAACCCTGGCTGGAGTACTGTATCAGAGTAACAGCCATACTCATTAATCATTTGAGGTTGAAAATGCAAATGTAATGGTTGTACTTAGAACAAAACGGCATGTAAAGGGTTTTATAAGTAAACACTGATGTTAGTGACCTCTGTGCTCTGCCAGGAAAACCTTCTGGTCATGCAAACTGACATGTTGTAAAGGGTTGGTTTGTGTGCCAGGTTTTTGATGTTTTGAAGATGCATTCCATGTGAGGAATGCAGGATGAATTTTGAATAAACTGTAAGAATTTGACCCGTAAGTTGAGTGTATATGTGTGAAATCGAAAGCTTTGTCTGATAACAAGCTTTTTTGTTCTTTTTTTGTTCTGAACTGAAGCTGCGTATTTAAAGTAATATTTTGCCTGTGTGTGTGTTCAGATGCAGAAGGACGATCAGTGAGAGAGTTCTCTGTGGATGGTGTGTATAACTATTCAACCCTTCTGCTGAGCCCAGATGAAAACAAGATCTACGTGGGAGCCAGGGAGAACATATTCTCTCTCAGCCTGGACAACATCAGCATGACGCATCTGCAGAAATCTGTAAGTGTGTGCGAGAATGTTTGTAGTAGTGTACAGGGGTGCATTTAGATGTTACTCAGCATTGGTTTGTATCTTTTGCAGCTCACATGGAGCACTACTGAAAGGAAGAGGAAAGAGTGTATCTTCAAGGGAAAGGACCCACAGGTATGGGGATTGTTAATATAAATGTGAAACAATATATTAACAACAAACTAAAAATAATCTGTCTATTATGTGTTTCAGATGGATTGTTTTAACTACATCAAGATTTTACTGAACAGCACACACTGTATGTGTGTGGAACGTATGCCTTCAGTCCGTCTGTGCTTACATTGTGAGACTTTTTTGTTCCTCTTTATGATTTTCAATTATATTTAACTGTATCCTTGATGAAAAAGGGGAAAACAAATAAAAAAAACTCTTAGTCTTTGTATTCATGTTGGCTTCAGATGGTGTTAAGAAACTGTTGTCACGTTGTTATCAAGTAAAAATAAAACTAATTATCCAATATTTTATAAGACTTTTTGACCTTTACACAGTCATGAAGGTCTGTATACATTTTCTATATATATCATTTATCATTTTCCCATTTACAGTACATTATTTTTACTTAGCATTTTTATAAAATATTTTTTCTGAATAAGAATAGATAAAAGATTGTCCATAAGTAGATTGTCTTTGTAAAATATGACAATCTACTTAATAATAAATTAATTAGATATATTTAAGTCACTGTATGTTAAAAAGTACTTTTGAACAAATTTCTATTATATCATTGACCCATTTGTGTAAATGCATCTGGTGTCATTTGTTCTAACTGTTCCTCCATGTTTTTGGAATTTTGTAGAACATTTCAAGTTTCTCTCTGGAAAGAGATGAAAAGGGGAACACGTTATGGAGGACGGTTTGACGTGGACGCTGTCCATTTAATCCAGAATCCAGATCTACAGCTATTACAGTGGGTGAGTATGCTCATGCAAAAACAATGCAATTATTTTGTTTGAACTTTATATATAAACATCATTAAGTTTGATGAAAATGTTGATTTAGTGCTAATAAGCACTTGTATGTTTTGTTGTGTTACAGATGGGGAACTGTACACTGCTACTGTCAGTAACTTCCAGGGAAATGAACCCACCATATATAGGAGTCTAGGGTCTGGCACCCCTCTCAAAACGGAGAACTCTCTCAACTGGCTCCAGGGTAAATATATACGAACACACACACTTCCTCACAAGGGACTTCTTAGTAGATACATATCTAAAAATAAATGCCAACGTCAGTGATTACAGAACCCTGCTTTCTCACGCATGTTGAAAACAAATTATTTTTGACTGATACTGAGGTTAAGATATAAAATGTTGTTTTCTGGAATATGTATTTTGAAAGTGTTTTTATTTCTGTGTGTGTGTGTGTGTGTGTGTGTGTGTGTGTGTGTGTGTGTGTGTGTGTGTGTGTGTGTGTGTGTGTTTGCTGCGGTACGTTAGACCCAGCATTTGTAGGTTCTGCTCATATTACTGGTTCAGACAGCGAGAGAAGTGATGATCAGATCTACTTTTTCTTCAGCGAAGTGGGGAAAGAGTTTGACTTCTTTGATAGCACCCTAGTGTCCAGGATTGCACGTGTGTGTAAGGTAAGATGGATTGTTTAAGCAGTTAACACACTGATGATAAAGTCAGCATAAACCTGAGAAAGAACACAGACAGACACACATACACAAATGTCAATATTTCCAATATCACTATGCACTTAGCATATTCTTATCTTCTAAAGATTCCTCAACTCATTCTGCTTTAGCTCTAAAGGTCAGCATACAAATCTAAATGTTTTCTGGTGTTATTATGCAAAATCCATTAGTGGACATTACATTATAAAGTCTTAATAGTCTTCTTTTTTTAAAATGTAAAGACTTGTCACCTATTGGACAATGTTAACCAATAACTAAAAAGCTCTGTTTTAGAAAACTAATATTTAAACTAGCTTAATTTACTTTAAGACAGACTTTAGGTGACAAGATCTTTTTGCAGGTAGAATAAAGAAAGAGTACACATTGTTTATTTACATATATGATATAATACTGACATTGTAACAATTCAAAGCTGGTTTATCTTCTAACTTTAATTCCACGTCATTGAGTGTAACAGATCGATTTAAAAGTGATTTTTAGTTAATTGTCATAACTCTGGACAATTCTGGTCACCCTAGTATGTAAGTTGGATGTTAACTTAAAAAGCTGATGAACAAGGTGAATCATAGGAGACTATGAACTCTGCCCTAATAATGCTCATATGTTACTTTCCCTCCCACTGATGCTCCCAAAAACCTATGGGAGTACCATGATATACCATGTTTTGTTTTAGAAGTGTACTATGGTATTAAAATATTATTCTTTGAAATGCCTTTGACTGGGGGATTATATAAATACTATGGTATATGAATATAATAATCATTCAGGACCATGTTATGATTATATGATGCTGTACTATGATGCCGCTACAATGCTTTTTTTCTTTATTTTGGTCCAGATTCTCTGAAACCAGGGCTGGAGTTATGATTCCCCCTAGCGGCCTTTCTGAGTATTGTGAATTATTGAGACAAAATATGTTGGCTTGAAAGTGTTAATCATTTGTTTGTGTGTGTGTATGTATGACCTTAGGAGGATCAAGGTGGGGAGAGAGTCCTGCAGAAGAAATGGACCACATTTCTGAAAGCTCAACTCTTGTGTTCACTACCGGACGATGGCTTTCCTTTCAACATCATACAGGATGTATATGTGCTTCCAGCTCAACACAAGACAAACACACTCCTCTATGCAGTCTTCACTTCTCAGTGGTGAGCAAAATATGTAGAGCGGCAAAGGAAGATAAGCTTGAAGGGAGAGGATGTTTTTCATTAATTAACCATTTTACGTGTTTTTATTTCTGGTTTTATTGTTGTGATTATTAGTTTTTTTATGATTATTTTACTTCCTTTTATGTAAAGCACTTTGAACTACCATTGTGTATGAAATGTGCTATATAAATAAATCATACTAGAACCTGAATGTAACATTGCAAATGTGTTGCTATTTGTTTTGTAGGAGTAAAGGTCTAGCAGGGAGTTCAGCAGTGTGTGTGTTCAGCATGGATAAGGTAGAAAAAGCATTTAAAGGCCGTTACAAAGAAGTGAACCGAGAAACACAGCAGTGGTACACACACACGCACTCTGTACCTGAACCACGACCTGGAATGGTAAATGACACACACTCCTACATATACACTTTACCAGTTCTATGTAAGTGGAGGATCTTTGATTTTCTGTGAAGCTTTTTGTGAAAAAAAAATTGTCCTTTCTACAGTGTATTACTAATGCATCAAGGCAGCTGGGAATAGACTCATCCCTTGATATGCCAGATAAGGTACTAAACTTTGTGAAAGATCACTTCCTGATGGACAGTCCTGTCAAAAGTCTGCCTGTGTTCTTCACACACTCTGTGCACTACACACAAATTGCTGTGCACCACGTGCAAGGCCTCCATGAAGCTTACGATGTGATGTTCCTTGGCACAGGTATGTTTTTTTTTTTGTTGAGTGTCTGGGTTTTTGTAATTTCATTTCTCTTCTAAATGAGTGTTGATGTTATGCTCTGTGATTTGTCAGATGATGGACGTTTGCAAAAGGCTGTGAATGTAGCCGGCATGATGCACATCATTGAGGAGATCCAACTGTTCCCAGAGCAACAACCTGTACAAAACATAGAGCTGGATTCAGCTAAGGTGTGTGTGTGTGTGTGTGTGTGTGTGTGTGTGTGTGTGTGTGTGTGTGTGTGTGTGTGTGTGTGTGTGTGTGTGTGTGTGTGCGATAACACTTTCACAATTTACAACACTTTATGAGCTAACACTTTTCAATTTGTTACTATTAGCTAATGCATTGAATGTCATAAATTACAATGAGCAATACTTTTACAGCATTTATTAATTTTGGTTAATATTAATATCGACATATACTGATACATTTTTTTTATTTTAATTTCAAGAACATGAATTAACAGAAAGTGTTACTGATTATAACTTATGAAAGGGTGCATAAAAAGGACAATTTTGAACACAGTTATGCTGCTTCATTTTTTGTAGAAACTTTTAGAGTATTTCCATGAACAGAAAGTTGAAAATAACAGCATTCATTTGAAATATATATTTTTGTGACATTGTAAATGTCAGTATTGATTGTAAATGTCATTTTAATGCATCCTTTTTTGTTTGAATATTGTATTGACCCCAAACTTGTGGAATGGTAGAGTATTTGAACAAACTTTTACACATTTTACTTGCCTTTGTGCTCCACAAAGCATTCATTTCACTCTTTTACTTTGAACCCTCTCTCTCAACAAACAGGGTTTGTTATTTGTGTCGTCCCACTCTGGTATTGTGCAGCTGCCAGTAGCAAACTGTAGTTTCCATAACAACTGTGGTGAGTGTGTCTTGGCCAGAGACCCATACTGTGCCTGGACAGGCACACACTGTACTGACGTTACACATATCCCACCACAAGAGTAAGTCTTCTTCTGCCCTTTTCAGATCATCTGTTGTAGTAATAATTTTCAGTACCAATACCAATTTCTACCTTCCTTTCCATATTTCAGCCAATGGCAGCAGGATATTGAGAAGGCAAACATTTTAAAATGTAACAGCAAAATATTGAGTGTGTACATTGAGAGCTCAGGTAAACTTACAAATCTCGACATATACAAGCATCTATCATCCATCTGAATATATCATAACACCCATGTCTCTTCCTCTCTTTCTAGTGTTACCACGTTCATTTCCAAGTTCCCAAGAATCTGATTGTGAGCTCATTATCGTCCCAGCTAATACTCTTCGCCTGCTGCTCTGCAATCTCCGCTCCAACCATGCTCAAAGGAAGTGGTCATACAAGCCAGATGTAGGCCACTTCCTGTTCCCAAGCTTAGACGGTGGGCTAGTAGTCAGCGGCCGTGCAGGCAGCAATGAGATCTTCTCGTGTTGGTCAGAAGAAAATGGCTTTAGGCAACTCTTGGCCAATTACTGTGTGAAGGCAGAGCCTTTATCTGAGACTACAATCAATACGGGACGGATGGATGCACATCTTATAATTCAAAGCATATCGTCGGACATCTTGTCCAGCGAATCGGAGCGCTCTGCTCAACTGCGCATAAAGACGTATGGCACAGAGCTGGCAGTAGTGTGTGTGCTGTTAGCTGTTTGTGTGCTTTCGTTTGGGCTGTCGGTAGCATATCGACACAGGGGCCGGATGAAAGAGGTACTGAGAGGAGGAGAGCAAACTGGAGTAGCCCCCAAGAGCACAGTCAGGCCAGGGGAGAGTTTACCCCTCAATGCTGGTGCGCTTCCACGCTCCCCATCCGACCTCAAAAGCTACCAGACATTGGAAGATAACTGTGGTTACATAATCACTCCATTAGATACAAGCATGCAGAACAACTCCAAGGAATCACAGACACTTGCCCAAAAGCCACAGAATGGCTTTAAAGAGACTCATGTGGAAGTCAGTGACATTAGCCCTCGGCCACGGGTACGACTGGGCTCTGAGATCAGAGACTCTGTGGTGTAAAATACTGATGTTTCCGTTGAATTTCCATAATTTATGCATAAACAGTCTAACACTCTTATTGTTCACTTGGTACATTCAATGGGCAGCTTTCTTGAAGACTAAGCATACTGAGCCCTGAGCACAAGAGAATAGATGGGACATGCTCAGTGAGCATATTGCCTACTTGTAGTTGAAGACAATGCCCTCAAATCTACTCCCACATCTCCTTCACTCTTTCATGTTAAACGTTAAAATATGGCACCGTTTATTGTCTTAATATGAGAGTGCACTGATCCATTAGAGATCAGAAACAATCCAAGGAAGGGTGGACCAGATGGATGAACAGGAGAGAGATGAGCAGTGAGCCTTGTGTTGTATGACTGTACTGGTGCTATTATCACTGCCAAGACAAAGAGTAAACATGCCAAACTCAAGGTGAGAAGACTGCTCTATATGTCTGTTTGTATTCCTTTGCTATTTTTGTGCAAAGGTTCAATGCATAAGGTACTTTAAATTTAAGATTTGACTATGAAACATAGCCCATACTCTGCCGATTCTATTTATACCAGCATTGAACACCAGGCAGTTCAGACCAGGTTGCTTGTTAGTGTTATAGAACTTGGTTACTTTCTTAACATTTTTTAAATCTGCTGTTATTTTTATTTATTCCCTTTTTTAAATTTCCATTTTATTGTTTAATTTCTTTGTGGGAAGTAGTCCCTTGGTGTTTTCTATTCTGTGATTCAAATGTGTTCATGTTAGTAAAGTGCCTGGTGTTAAATAATGGTGTGATGTGTATGGAACTATTAAATGTGGAGTAATTATGGAAAATAATTATATTTGCTTTTAGATAAAATGTAGCAAGCGTTAAGAAACTGTTTCTTAATACCCTTGAATGTACATCTGAAGACTTATATGGGAATGTAAAGCATGTTTTCTTCATAGGTTGGTGGTTCTAGTGTTTGGTACAGAATATAGATGGAATCTAAACAGGCAGAAACGAGGTAATGATACTGTACAATATTATATTACAGTATAAACGGTATGCTTGGCATTTTGGTAAAGAGCGAGTTAATGGAGGAGTGGTTACAGTGGGAAAAGGCTGAAAATGTCTGTATATTTGCAATCTGTTTTAGGGTAAAAAGAAAAAAACATGTAGAAGAACATTGCAGGTTGTTCATTTATGGGTTATCCAGACTTCAAACACACCCTCCTCTCACACAAACACCCATGCACTAACGTTGTTATTATAGTAATATGTTCCACTTGGGAGTCTTTTTAATCCACATTAACCATGACATGTTTGATGTTGTTTAATCATGCATTACATTCCACTGTGCTTTCAGCTTGTGTGTTTTAAATGGAAAATGTAGATTGCAATCTTTTATACGTTGACACTGTTTTACATTGTACATTCACGCACTGTTTTCTACCAGTATTTGTAAGCTGTAAATGAGGTAGGCCACTGTCAACATCCCAGTTTAATATTGTAGCCAAGGTTTGTACATTAATGAAGAGATGAAAATAGGTCTGAAAGAGAGTCTCCACTGTCTTGACATGCAAAATAAAATTTTGCATTAACTCAAACTGTCACAGTCCGAGTATGTAATTTCATAAGCACAGTTGGGAAGAGGGTCAAAAATGTTAATTTTGAATGATTTCTCTTCTTAAAATAAGATCACTACATTCATGATACATAATTATTATACATAGTCATGGCCTAACGGTTAAAGTTGGACTTGTAATCGAAATATCCAGCGCTCTCTCCACCCTCAATACCACGACTGAGGTGCCCTTGAGCAAGGCACCGAACCTCCAACTGCTCCCCGGGCGCCACAGCATAAATATCTGCCCACTGCTCCGGGTGTGTGTTCATGGTGTGTGTGTGTTCACTGCTGTGTGTGTGCACTTTGGATGGGTTAAATGCAGAGCACAAATTCCGAGTATGGGTCACCATACTTGGCCGTATGCCACGTCACTTTTTTTTAGAGGTCCAAAATCTGAAAATTATTTAAGCCTGGAAATAAAGTTTTTATTCCATTCAAACGGTTAAAATAATTGTGAATAGTACACTTTGTAATTCATTTTTAATACAAAAATTAGAAACAAATAGAAGCAGAATTCTAACTGAATGCAGTTTTTATTTTTTACATTTTACAAGAATTCATATGAATTCACAACCCGTGGAGTGTTTTTTTTACAGAGGTTTAGAATATGAAACATGTCTGTCTTAATATGAAAGGCAGTTAAGAAATATGTGTAAACATGTTGGTCATTTTACTGAATGCTAGGTGAAATATTCTGCTGTGATTACATCTCTGACAGCTTTCCCAGTTAGATGGTCCTGCGTGAAGGGCTCCATATCATCAGGTTGGAGTTGATATTCATTTGGCACCCGCTCCTTCCTTATAGTGGCTATGTTGTGGAGGATTACACAGGCACCTACTATCTGAGATGCCCGCTCTGGTGACACTCTAAGATCACGAAGACAGTTAAACCGTGCCTTTAAAATGGAAAAGGTCGTGTCTATCTTGAGCCTGGTTTGACTGAGGGCCATGTTAAAGTCATTTTGTGGTTTTGTCTCAGGGTCAGGGTAGGGAGTCAGCAAAAAGCTCTGACATGCGCAAGTTCTGTCTCCCACCAGCACACCATCAAACAGCCCTGTCAATGAACAGAAAAGAGAAAAGTGTCACAATGTCACAGTCCATTCAGGTGTTGTCTAAAGTTCCCATTTTATCAAACCTTCTTCAAAGCGCTGACATAACAACGACTTCTCAAAAATGTGGGTGTCGAGCATAGAGCCAGGCCATCTTGCATCTAGACTTGTGATCATACACTGATGGTCACAAGTCATCTGTAAATAACACACAGTAGGTAGGTAAATGGAGTGTCATGGGTTAGTGATACATTTTCATGAAAATATGCATACTAGTCACATGAAATATACATACCTGAACGTTGAGGCTATGAGTAGCGTTTCGGTTAAGATAATCAGCCTCAATTTGTTTTGTTGGTGTTGAGATTGGAATGTGCGTGCAATCTATTGCTCCAATAACTCTAGGAAATCCTTTCAAAAGATCAAAACATCTGTTTAGCAACATTTATCGACCATTATTGGTGGTGTGTTAGTGTATTAATCGATCTTACCAGCTATTTTAAAGAAGCCCTCTTTTATGGCCACGGAGGGTAAATGTCCTGGGAACACAATGAAAGTGTTTATGTATCTCTGGAGTGCGATAACCACCCTAATTGTTCGACAAACAGTGTTTTTGCTGAGCTTTCGGCATCGCCCACCTCATAAAGGTATGTGCCACTTGCAAAGAAACGCAAAGCGATGCAAATCATTTGCGGGACAGTGGTCGCGTGGCTTCGCCGCGTCGGGTTTTAATATGGGGCTCAAGAAGCCGACAAAGATATAACATTCCCTCCGCCGAAAACCGGTATCTCTCGTATAAATGCTCATCAGAGAATGCCAGTGGGTTTTGTTTATCTCTTATTACTCTTTCCTGCGTAAAGCCCTTTGTACAATTTGGGCTCCGATGTCTACAGGATTATCCACGGTGAAGCCATTTTGCCACTGCGCATGCTATGCTATGAGAATGGATTTGGTTACGTGCTTTGTTCACAGCTGATTGGTCCAATATCTGTTTACGATCACGAACGACAAAGATGCGTTGAACAGAACCTGTCCTAGAGCAGGTAGCGTTTGTTGCCTTTCGTGAGACAGAATCTAAGGTTGGCTCTGTTTTATTAAAGAAGCTGTAGTGCAGGGGTTCCCAAACTCGTTCCTGGAGCCTCCCCAACACTGCACTTTTTGCATGTCTCCTTTATCAATCACACCTGATTCAACTCATCAGCTTATTAGTAGCAACTCCAAGACCTGAAATGGGTGTGTCAGGCAAAGGAGACATACAAAATGTGCAGTGTTGGGGAGGCTCCAGGAACGTGTTTGGGAACCCCTGCTGTAGTGTAAGCGATACTTTAGTGCAGTAGTGGTTCTCAAACTTGTTTTGGCCACGCCCCCCTTTCACCTATAAAAAATCCGGTGAAAATCATGTTCACATTACGAACATGTTGATGTGTGTTTATTTTGGTTCTCAGTATTTTAATAGTATTGAATGATTATGAACATAAAAGCATTACAGAACAAATTAATAGTATACCAATGATGAAACCACAAAGCTGACTCGGAAGTATGTATAATTACAATATAAAGTAATTTTGAGCGTTATTGCTATTCATATTTTTTTCTAAAATAAAGTTTATGTCATATAAAGTACATATGTGGTGGAATCAGTGGTGGAATATGCGTTTTAAGTCCAGGACATCAATTTGTTAACAAACAAGGCACCCCAGGGTTTTCATTGTAGTCCATTGTGTTAATGGGGTTACTGACATTTCACATTAGTAGTAGAGTGCAAATAAAAGTAAATGAGTAAAAATTTGTTTAAATACCTGTTATTTTTAATATGGCAGATATTTCTTTACTTCACACATTAAAAAGTGCACTGAATATTTAGAAAACTGTCAAACACATCGTAACTGCTTTTGGCAATTATATGGTAAATGGGTTGTAGTTTGTAGAAATCTGTCCTCAAACCATATCTGACCACTATAACTTATTCTGCATAAAAATAAAAGTTGTGAATGATTAAAAAACACTAAATCATAATACACACGTTATAGGGATAACGGTTTAATTGCTAGATGTGAATTAAAATGTACATTTTATTAAGAAGGGCACTTCATACAAAAATACAAGATTACAATGCCAGTCCAGACATTTCTGAGACTCCCATTATTTGGGCTTGCTCTGATTATTTGAACATAAACTCTCTCCTCCATAGCTGAGCACAAATCATTATTTACTGTATAGTTGGTAAGCCCTTTCAAGCACATTATGAAGTTTGGGTTGAAACATTAAAGAATCAAAGTCTCCACATCTACACAATGACAGATAGTCTCTCTTGACAAAATAAAAAAATCAGGATGCCATGTCGTCAATGAGCCCTCCACTGGTTATTTGCCTTTAGGGTCCCCCTTCTCACTTGCCTTTTTTTGCTTCTGCTGCATGATTTCAGCATCTCTGAATTACAAAAAAAAAAAACATTCACATTCAGTATGATGCACTTTGCAATTCAATGTATCTGTTAGTTGTTATTATCTTTAGGTGTTGTACCTTTGCAGATGCTGAGAGGCCATCCTCACTTTTCTTCCCTTTGGAATTATCGCTTTGCTTCTTAGCATTCTTTTGACGGGCAAGTTCACGCTGATTTCCCCCTGCAGGACGAGACATTGCAACACTCTTAACGGCTTATTCATATACTGCGTTGGAATATACAGAGATTGCAATGCAGACAGGGTGGAACAAGAATGAACAACATACCTCGGGTTAAAATCTCCAGTCTAAAACTGGCAAATCTATTCAGTATCAGCAAGGGTATTTTTAAAGTAAAGAACATTGATGCTGTACCGTTGACATGTGAACCCTCATCAGTGTACAGTATTATATCAACACACATGTGTATCGTTAGCAGTGAGGCGACGTGGCAATGAGGGCGCCAGAGAGCTTCCATAACAACAACATCAGCACAAAACACTATCGATGGTTTCACAAAATAAACAACTTCCTGATCTTCTGAAACATTTTGTCCACCCCTCCGAAAAGAATCACGCCCCGTGGGATTACTATTGAAGTATTATTGACAATATAATTTAAGTTTGCTAATGTGAAACGTCTGTCAACTTTTCACAAATAAACTAACTTTTACACAACATCTAGAAAACGTTTTCCGTGTCGTAGTGTATATAATAAATCATTAATAATCATGAATGTCACCATAAACCGGCATTAGCCTTTTCGTGGACTCTAGACAGAAAAAGCTAACGTTAGCTGGCGGCTAGCTAACTTAGTTAGCATTGTAACTTATAATACCGCTCCTGTATTTGGCTTTCTACTAAAGTAACTTACTTTCATTAATAATAGTATAAGCTGTATTCAGGTCAACAAAATGAATACAAATCAAAACTCACTCGTCATGATTGCTCTTTTGTTGTCGCCGGAGCGCAAAGCTCAACCAGGCGTTACCCCTTGCACTTATGATGGCTGGCAGACAAGTCGATTCGATGGCTTTACGACAACACAATATCGGAATACAGCAGCGCGTTTCCAAGTGAACACGCCTCGTGATAGTAATGGACGTCATTGCGTCTTCTTCTTATTCCGTTTTTTGGCGCGTTGAACTCTTTGTACATATCGCCACCTACTTTTGCTGTTATGCAGTCATGTTTTATTTATAATCAGTTTTTCCTTGTTTTTGCTCTTGCCTCTTTCTCACATATCACCCATATATTTCTATATAATTATTTGATGCTCCATCCCATTCCATCTCCCAAAGTCCCACCTGGCGTTGAAAATTCAGACCTGATATTGACACAATGTGCAACTTGTGTAATATGCAAGATGAAACGATTGTACATTTATTCTAGTACTGTAATTATACTGTATTTTGGAATAGCTTTTGCAAGTTTGTGATTGATTTTGTGTAGGCCACTCTCAATTTTCTTTGTTTTAGAAATATGTTTTGTTTGGTTTTGTGAATACAGATAAAAAAATACTGAGAAAGAGTTTTATCTTATAAATCTATTACATTTCCTAGCCAGTATATCCACAAGTATAAATGATCCAATAATAAGCCATATTTTAAGGTGTTTGTTACAGAATTATAATCGGGAGTTCTTTCCCCTGGCTGTTATATATCTTTGTTATATTTCTTGATGTTATGTTTTATTAGGGGTTCTTGCATGAAATGCAGAATCCCTATTGTAATTGTTAAGATTTTTATTATTATTATTATTTTTCCGCCGTAAAACGCAACGTGCAGCCCAAACCGTAAGGCCTAGAAACTTGAAACTTTGCCAATGGGTAGACCAAAAATCGAGGAGAGCTTATCAAATTATCAGCCCAATTGGCCCATAGGTGGCGCTATAGCGACCACCGACGCGAAACGACTCATAACTCCTAAACCGCTTGTCGTAGACTCAAGTGTCTTATATCCCTGTAATCCTTGGCTCAATCAAAACAAAATGGATAACTCCGATTTCATTTCCGTCTAGATAGTTTTTCCGCCATTTTGAAATTTGTCGAAAACCTACTTTTGCGAACTAGTCCTAGGTTTTTCGCCCGATCGGAACCAAACCACTGCAGAAATGTTCTCTGGCAAGTGAATATCAATAATTATCGAAAAAAAGTTGAAATTTCAACTCACGTTCGCAAAGGGGCGTAAAAACAATCGAAAGAGGCGGGGCCAATTTTACTTAAAGAGCTATAACTCTTGAATGGAATGAGATATCTTCACCATTCTCTGGAAACTTATTTATGACATAATTCTTTGGTCAAATAAAAAAAATTGCGCAGCTTTGCCACTTGGTGGCGCTATAAGATTGGAAAAACTGTAACGCATAAACCGTAGGTCCGATCAACTTGAAATTTGGTATACAGTATCTCTGTCCGAGGAGGAACAAAATATTATAAGGAAATTTGCATATCTCAAAAAACATGGCCGCCATTGGTCAAACAATTTTAAACACCTATTAGACAAGGTTAATAGAGGTCAATCAGAACGAAACTCGTTGGGCAAGTTCAACTCATGGCCCTTAAGGTCTGTAAGAATTTTGAAAGAAATCGGCCACTAGTTGGCGCTAACGAGTTTTATGGCTCTGTAATCACGTGTCGTTTAACTTATCCACACAATATGCATATCATTTGATAGCTCTCGTCATATTGAGCAACTTTGCCTCTAGAACCATTGTTGTCAATCAAATCGTTCATTAAATATTAATAAATATGTTAAAACCTACTTTTGCGAACTAGTCTCTGGTTTTTTTCTCAACCTCGATCAAACCACTGCATTAATAATCTCTGGACTCTCTAGATCAATAATTATCGAAAAAGTGGAATTTTGTCCTTTGGTTAGCTTTAATTGGCTCATTTACAAGAAGTGGGCGTGGCGCACACCGGCCAAACCCAAAGGAGCTTGAAACCTATAAAACCTAAACTTGAGACTTTACGAAAGTTGGTGAAAACATGTGTCAGATGACCCTTAACAGCCATGCAAAGTTTCATGGCGATCGGACCATGGTGGCGCTATAACAGTAAAAAGAAGCCTTCAAAAACACAATATTTCAATTGTACCTCAGCGTAACAGCAAAAAACGTTCATATTTTCAAACATACACATAATCTTTACATCATATGATAGAACAACCGCATTCTGAACAACTTTGCTCTGGGACTAATGCTTCCATCCAATCAAAGTGTTATTTAAATATTCTCAATAAATATGTTCAAAGAATACTTTGCGAACTAGTCTCCTGGGTTTTGCCCGATCGGACAAACCACTGCAGTAAAATGTTCTGTTGGACTCTCTATGAATAATTATCGAAAAAAAAGTTTAAATTTCATCTCCCAGGTTAGCTAGAATTAGCTCATTTATAAAAATGTGGTCGAAAAGTAGAGGCCAATTTCACTTTAAATAGCTATAACTCTTGAGCGGAATGAGATATCTTCACAAACTCAGGAAACATGTGTATGACATTGATTTTTGGTCAGAAATTAAAAAAAAAATTACCCAGATTCACGCCATATGGTGGCATGCTAAAATAGATGGAGTCATATCAACTGTAATGCATCTCCTCATTCTAAACCGTTGTTGGTCCGATAACGAAATTTGGTATGTCATTATCTCTGTCGAAGTGGAACAAAACACTATAAGGACGTTTGCATATCTCAAAAAACATGGCGCCATTGGCGTGTATTAAACCAATATCACATATTAGACAAGGTTAACAGAGGTCAATCAGAACGAAACTCATTGGGCATGTTCAACTCTTAGTATAAGGTCTGTGGGGAATTTTGAAAGAACTCGGCCACTAGTTGGCTAACAGATTTATGGCTCTGTAATCACGTGTCGTTTAACTTATCCACACAATATGCATATCATTTGATAGATATCCTTATGATGAGCAACTTTGGCCCACCGCACATTGCTCTCAATCAAATCGTTAATTAAATATTAATAAATATGTCAAAAACCTACTTTTGCGAACTAGTCTCTGGTTTTTTTCTCAACCTCGATCAAACCACTGCAGTAATAATCTATGGACTCTCTAGATCAATAATTATCGAAAAAAAGTGGAATTTTGTCCTTTGGTTAGCTTTAATTAGCTCATTTAAAAATGGGGCCTGGCCACATAAACCCAAAGGCCTATAAAACCTAAACAAAAACTTGAAACTTTACGAAAGTTGGTGACAACATGTGTCAGATGACCCTTAACAGCCATGCAAAGTTTCAAGGCGATCGGACCATAGGTGGCGCTATAACAGTAAAAATAGCTCTCAAAAACACTATATTTGTATAGAAAATGACCTAGCATTGTTGAGCATGTTCATAATTCACATAAAACACTACTTATTTATATTATTTAATAGGTCTCCTTATTCTGAGCAACTTTGCCTCTTGGACTAATGCTGTCAATCAAATCGTTAATTAAATATTAATAAATATGTCAAAAACCTACTTTTGCGAACTAGTCTCTGGTTTTTTTCTCAACCTCGATCAAACCACTTTAGTAATAATCTATGGACTCTCTAGATCAATAATTATCGAAAAAAAAGTGGAATTTTGTCCTTTGGTTAGCTTTAATTAGCTCATTTAAAAATGGGGCATGGCCATATAACCAAAGGCCTATAAAACCTGAACGAAAATCCAAAACTTTACGAAACTGGGTGAAAACATGTTTCAGATGACTCTTAACAAGCATGCAAAGTTTCATGGAGATCGGACCATAGGTGGCGCTATAACAGTGAAAAAGGCCTCAAAACACAGTATTTCTAAGGTAAATGACCTCAAATCAATGCAGTACTATTCTCTAGACTCTCTAGATCAATAATTATCAATAAACAGTTGAACATGTGTGTGTGTGTGTGTTTCTGTGATCCTGTTGTCCATTTTCGATGTGTTTCACTGTCACCTATGAATCAAGGTTGGCCTAAACCATAAAAGCACACCTGATGCCCTCAAAGCAAGAACCCCGCTTAAATGCTGCTCGCAGCTTTAATTAGGGTTCTTGCATGCAATCTAGAATCCCTATTGTAATTGTTAAGATTTTATTATTATTATTATTATTCTGCTTCTGCCGTAAGCATAGCGTGCAGCCAAAACTGTAAGGCCTAGAGACTTGAAACTTTGCCAATGGGTAGACCAAAAATCGAGGAGAGCTTATCAAATTCTCAGCCAATCGGCCCATAGGTGGCGCTATAGCGACCACGGATGCGAAATGACTCATAACTCCTAAACCGCTTGTCGTAGACTCAAATGTCTTATATCCCTGTAATCCTTGGGTCAATCAAAACAAAATGGCTATCTCCGATTTCATTTGCGCCTAGATATTTTTTCCGCCATCTTGAAATTTGTTCAAAACCTACTTTTGCGAACTAGTCCTAGGTTTTTCACCCGATCAGAACCAAACCACTGCAGAAATGTTCTCTGGCAAGTGAATATCAATAATTATCGAAAAAAAGTTGTAATTTCAACTCACGTTTGCAAAGGGGCGTAAAAAGGTTTGAAAGAGGCGGGGCCAATTTCACTTAAACAGCTATAACTCTTGAACGGAATGAGATATCTAAACCAAACTCAGGACACATGTGTATGACATTGTTTTTTGGTCAAATAAAAAAAAAATGCGCAGATTCGCCACTTGGTGTCGCTATAAGATTGGGAAAACTGTAACGCATAAACCGTTGGTCTGATTAACTTGAAATTTGGTATACAGTATCTCAGTCCGAAGGGGAACAAAAGGCTATAAGGATATTTGCATATCTCAAAAAACATGGCCGCCATTGGCCATAAAAATTTAAACACCTATTAGACAAGGTTAGCAGAGGTCAATCAAAACGAAACTCTATGGGCATGTTCAACTCATTGTTTAAAGGTCTGTAAGAATTTTGAAAGAAATCGGCCACTAGTTGGCGCTAATTTGATTTTGGCTCTGTAATCACGTGGTGTTTTCATATCCACACAATATGCATATCATTTGATAGCTCTCATCATATTGAGCAACTTTGCCTCTAGAACCATTAGTGTCAATCAAATCGTTAATTAAATATTCTAAAAACCTACTTTTCGAACTAGTCTCTGGTTTTTCTCAATCTCGATCAAACCACTGCAGTAATAATCTCTGGACTCTCTAGATCAATAATTATCGAAAAAAGTGGAATTTTGTCCTTTGGTTAGCTTTAATTGGCTCATTTACCATAAGTGGGCGTGGCCACATAAACCAAGGCCTATAAAACCTAAACAAAAACTTGAAACTTTACGAAAGTTGGTGAAAACATGTGTCAGATGACCTTAACAGCCATGCAAAGTTTCATGGATCGGACCATAGGTGGCGCTATAACAGTAAAAACAGCTCTCAAAAACACTATATTTGTATAGAAAATGACCTCAAATTGTTGAGCATGTTCATAATTCACATAAAACACTACTTCTTTATATTATTTAATAGGTCTCCTTATTCTGAGCAACTTTGCCTCTAGGATTAATGCTGTCAATCAAATCGTTCATTAAATATTCACAAATATGTCAAAAACCTACTTTTGCGAACTAGTCTCTGGTTTTTTTCTCAATCTCAATCAAACCACTGCAGTAATAATCTCTGGACTCTCTAGATCAATAATTATCGAAAAAAAGTGGAATTTTGTCCTTTGGTTAGCTTTAATTAGCTCATTTAAAAATGGGGCCTGGCCACTTATAACCAAAGGCCTCTAAAACCTGAACGAAAATCCAAAACTTTACGAAACTGGGTGAAAACATGTTTCAGATAACTCTTAACAAGCATGCAAAGTTTCATGGAGATCGGACCATAGGTGGCGCTATAACAGTGAAAAAGGCCTCAAAACACAGTATTTCTAAGGTAAATGACCTCAAATCAATGCAGTACTGTTCTCTAGACTCTCTAGATCAATAATTATCAATAAACAGTTGAACATGTGTGTGTGTGTGTGTTTCTGTGAGCCTGTTGTCCATTTTCGATGTGTTTCACTGTCAGCTATGAATCAAGGTTGGCCTACACCATAAAAGCACACCCTGATGCCTTCAAAGCAAGAACCCCGCTTAATGCTGCTCGCAGCTTTAATTATTATTATTATTATTTCCGCTTCAGTAAAAGCATAGCGTGCAGCCCAAACCGTAAGGCCCAGAAACTTGAAACTTTGCCAATGGGTAGACCAAAAATCGAGGAGAACTTATCAAAGTCTCAGCCAAATTGGCCCATAGGTGGCGCTATAGCGACCACCAACGCAAAACGACTCATAACTCATAAACCGCTTATCGTACACTCAAGTGTCTTATATCCCTGTAATCCTGGGCTCAATCAAAACAAAATGGCTATCTCCGATTTCATTTGCGCCTAGATAGTTTTTCCGCCATTTTGAAATTTGTCCAAAACCTACTTTTGCGAACTAGTCCTAGGTTTTTCGCCCGATCGGAACCAAACCACTGCAGAAATGTTCTCTGGCAAGTGAATATCAATAATTATCGAAAAAAAGTAGAAATTTCGACTCACGTTCGCAAAGGGGCGTAAAAACAATTGAAAGAGGCGGGGCCAATTTTACTTAAAGAGCTATAACTCTTGAATGGAATGAGATATCTTCACCAAACTCTGGAAACTTATTTATGACATAATTCTTTGGTCAAATAAAAAAAATTGCGCAGCTTTGCCACTTGGTGGCGCTATAAGATTGGAAAAACTGTAACGCATAAACCGTAGGTCCGATCAACTTGAAATTTGGTATACAGTATCTCTGTCGGAAGGGGAACAAAAGGCTATAAGGACATTTGCATATCTCAAAAAACATGGCCGCCATTGGCCAAACAAATTTAAACACCTATTATACAAGGTTAACAGAGGTCAATCAGAACGAAACTCATTGGGCATGTTCAACTCATGGCCCTTAAGGTCTCTAAGAATTTTGAAAGAAATCGGCCACTAGTTGGCGCTAACGAGTTTTTTGGCTCTGTAATCACGTGTCGTTTAACTTATCCACACAATATGCATATCATTTGATAGCTCACTTCATAATGAGAAACTTTGCCTCTAGAACCATTGCTGTCAATCAAATCGTTCATTAAATATTCATAAATTTGTAAAAACCTACTTTTTGAACTAGTCTCTGGTTTTTCTCAATCTCGATCAAACCACTGCATTAATAATCTCTGGACTACTCTAGATCAATAATTATCGAAAAAAAAGTGGAATTTTGTCCTTTGGTTAGCTTTAATTGGCTCATTTACAAGAAGTGGGCGTGCCACATAAACCCAAAGGCCTATAAAACCTAAACAAAAACTTGAAAATTTACGAAAGTTGGTGAAAACATGTGTCAGATGACCTTAACAGCCATGCAAAGTTTCATGGCGATCGGACCATAGGTGGCGCTATAACAGTAAAGAAGCCTTCAAAAACACAATATTTCAATTGTACATAAACGTAACTTGTAAAAACGTTCATATTTTCAAACATACACATAATCTTTACATCATATGATAGAACACCGCATTCTGAACAACTTTGTCTCTGGGAGTACTTCCATCAATCAAAGTGTTATTTAAATATTCTCAATTATGTTCAAAAACCTACTTTTGCGAACTAGTCCTAGGTTTTTGCCCGATCGGAACCAAACCACTGCAGAAATGTTCTCTGGCAAGTGAATATGAATAATTATCGAAAAAGTTTAAATTTCATCTCAGGTTCGCAAAGGCGTAAAAATGTTCGAAAGAGGCGGGGCCAATTTTTACTTAAAAATAGCTATAACTCTTGAACGGAATGAGATATCTTCACCAAACTCAGGAAACATGTGTATGACATTGATTTTGGTCAAATTAAAAACATTTACCCAGATTCGCCACTTGGTGGCGCTATAAGATTGGGAAAACTGTAGCATAAACCGTTGGTCCGAATAACTTGAAATTTGGTACACATTATCTCTGTCCGAAGTGGAACAAAACACTATAAGGACATTTGCATATCTCAAAAAACATGGCCGCCATTGGCTAAACCATGTTAAACCAATATTGTCACATATTAGACAAGGTTAACAGAGGTCAATCAGAACGAAACTCGATGGGCATGTTCAACTCATGGCCCTTAAGGTCTGTAAGAATTTTGGAAGAAAACGGCCACTAGTTGGCGCTAACGAGATTTTATGGCTCTGTAATCACGTGTCGTTTAACGTATCCACACAATATGCATATCATTTGATAGCTCTCATCATGATGAGCAACTTTGGCCCACGGCACATTGCTCTCAATCAAATCGTTAATTAAATATTAATAAATATGTCAAAAACCTACTTTTACGAACTAGTCTCTGGTTTTTTTCTCAACCTCGATCAAACCACTGTAGTAATAATCTATGGACGCTCTAGATCAATAATTATCGAAAAAAAGTGGAATTTTGTTCTTTGGTTAGCTAGAATTAGCTCATTTAAAAAATGGGGCCTGTACACATAACCAAAAGCCTATAAAACCTGAACGAAAAACTTGAAACTTTATGAAACTGGGTGAAAACATGTTTCAGATGACTCTTAACAGGCATGCAAAGTTTCATGGAGATCGGACCATAGGTGGCGCTATAACAGTGATAAAGGCCTCAAAACACATTTTGTAAGGTAAATGACCTCAAATCAATGTTGAGTACTGTTCTCTAGACTCTCACATCAAACAATTATCAATAAACAGTTGAACATGTGTGTGTGTGTGTTTCTGTGAGCCTGTTGTCCATTTTCGATGTCAATCAAATGTTCATTAAATATTAATCAAATATGCCCTCAAAAACCTACTTATGCTGCTCTGGTTTTTAACCTCGAATCAGAATCCCTATTGTAATATCTAAGGATTTAGATCAATAATTATCGAAAAAATTAATTTTGTTTTATTATTATTATTATTATTATTATTATTATTATAATTCCACCCTAACTGAGCATATAACCAGCCTAAACCTGAGAGACGAAAATGGGTGAAACTTTCAAAAACTGGGTGAAAACATCGGCCTATGACTCTTAACAAGCAAAAACTAGATTTTCAGACATTTTGGCCATAGGTGGCGCTATAACAGTCAAAATTCAAAACTTTACATTTTCTGGGTCAATGATCAAATGAAAATGGCTATCTCCGATTTCATTTGCGCCTAGATAGTTTTTCCGCCATTTTGAAATTTGTCCAAAACCTACTTTTGTGTGTGTGTTTTTTTAGCCTGATCGAACCACCTGCAGAAATGTTCTCTGTCAGTGAATATCAATAATTATCGAAAAAAAGTTGAAATTTCAACTCCGTTCAAAGCAGAAGGCGTAAACACATTCGAAAGAATTAGGGGCCAATTTCACTTAAATAGCTATAACTCTTGAGGAATGAGATATCTTCACCAAACTCAGGACACATTATTATTATTATTATTCTTTGGTCAAATAAAAATTGAGCAGCTTTGCCACTTGGTGGCGCTATAAGCTGGAAAAAAACTTGTAGTAGTAAACCGTGGTGGTCCGATTAACTTGAAATTTGGTATAGCAGTATCTCTCTGTCCGAAGGGGAACAAAAGGCTTTAAGGACATTTGCATATCTCAAAAACATGGCCGCCATTGGCCAAACAATTGTAAACACCTACTTTTGACAAGGTTAGCAGAGGTCAATCAGAACGAAACTCTTTGAAATCGTTCATTAAATATTCACAAATTTGTAAAACCTACTTTTTGAACTAGTCTCTGGTTTTCTCAATCTCGATCAAACCACTGCAGTAATAATCTCTGGACTCTCTAGATCAATAATTATCGAAAAAAAGTGGAATTTTGTCCTTTGGTTAGCTTTAATTGGCTCATTTACAAGAAGTGGGCGTGGCCACATAAACCCAAAGGCCTATAAAACCTAAACCAAAACTTGAAACTTTACGAAAGTTGGTGAAAACATGTGTCAGATGACCCTTAACAGCCATGCAAAGTTTCATGGCGATCGGACCATAGGTGGCGCTATAACAGTAAAAGAAGCCTTCAAAAACACAATATTTCAATTGTACAGCGTAAATTGTAAAAACGTTCATATTTTCAAACATACACATAATCTTTACATCATATGATAGAACACCGCATTCTGAACAACTTTGTCTCTGGGAGTACTTCCATCAATCAAAGTGTTATTTAAATATTCTCAATTATGTTCAAAACCTACTTTTGCGAACTAGTCCTAGGTTTTTTGCCCGATCGGAATCAATCCACTGCAGAAATGTTCTCTGGCAAGTGAATATAAATAATTATCGAAAAAAAGTTTAAATTTCATCTCAGGTTCGCAAAGGGGCGTAAAAATGTTCGAGAGAGGCGGGGCCAATTTCACTTAAATAGCTATAACTCTTGAAAGGAATGAGATATCTTCACCAAACTCAGGACACATGTGTATGACATTGATTTTTGGTCAAATAAAAAAATGTACCCATATTCGCCACTTGGTGGCGCTATAATATTGGGAAAACTGTAACGCATAAACCGTTGGTCCGAATAACTTGAAATTTGGTATACAGTATCTTTGTCTGAAGGGGAACAAAAGGCTATAAGGACATTTGCATATCTCAAAAAACATGGCCGCCATTGGCCAAACCATGTTAAACACATATTAGACAAGGTTAACAGAGGTTAACAGAGGTCAATCAGAACTAAACTCTTTGGGCATGTTCAACTCATGGCCCTTAAGGTCTGTAAGAATTTTGAAAGAACTCGGCCACTAGTTGGCGCTAACGAGATTTTATGGCTCTGTAATCACGTGTCGTTTAACTTATCCACACAATATGCATATCATTTTATAGATCTCCTCATGATGAGCATATTTGGCCCATGGCACAATGCTCTCAATCAAATCGTTCATTAAATATTAATAAATATGTAAAAAACCTACTTTTGCGAACTAGTCTCTGGTTTTTTTCTCAATCTTAATCAAACCACTGCAGTAATAATCTCTGGACTCTCTAGATCAATAATTATCGAAAAAAAGTGGAATTTTGTCCTTTGGTTAGCTTTAATTAGCTCATTTAAAAATGGGGCTTGGCCACATATAACCAAAGTCCTATAAAACCTGAATGAAAATCCAAAACTTTACGAAACTGGGTGAAAACATGTTTCAGATGACTCTTAACAGGCATGCAAAGTTTCATGGAGATCGGACCATAGGTGGCGCTATAACAGTGAAAAAGGCCTCAAAACACAGCATTTCTAAGGTAAATGACCTCAAATCAATGCAGTACTATTCTCTAGACTCTCTAGATCAATAATTATCAATAAACAGTTGAACGTGTGTGTGTGTGTGTTTCTGCGAGCCTGTTGTCCATTTTCGATGTGTTTCACTGTCAGCTATGAATCAAGGTTGGCCTAAACCATAAAAGCACACCCTGATGCCCTCAAAGCAAGAATAATTATCGAAAGTGCTGTCCTTTAATTATTATTATTATTATTCCATTTCGTAAAATAGCGTGCAGCCCAAAGGCCTATAAAACCTAAAACTTGAAACTTTGCCAATGGGTAGACCAAAAATCGAGGAGAGCTTATCAAATTCTCAGCCAAATTGGCCCATAGGTGGCGCTATAACAGACCAAATAACCCGACTATTTCGTAACTCCTAAACGCTTGTCGTAGACTCAAGTGTCATATCACTGTAATCCTTGGCTCAATCAAAACAAATGGCTATCTCCGATTTCATTTCCGTCTAGACTTTTCTGCCCGCCATTTTGAAATATGTCCAAAACCTACTTTTGCGAACTAGTCCTAGGTTTTTCGCCCGATCGGAACCAAACCACTGCAGAAATGTTCTCTGGCAAGTGAATATCAATAATTATCGAAAAAAAGTAGAAATTTCGACTCACGTTCGCAAAGGGGCGTAAAAACAATCGAAAGAAGGCGGGGCCAATTTTGCCTTAAAAGCCATAACTCTTGAATGGAATGAGATATCTTCACCAAACTCTGGAAACTTATTTATGACATAATTCTTTGGTGAAATAAAAAAAATTGCGTAGCTTTGCCACTTGGTGGCGCTATAACATTGGAAAAACTGTAACGCATAAACCGTAGGTCCTATCAACTTGAAATTTGGTATACAGTATCTCTGTCGGAAGGGGAACAAAAGGCTATAAGGACATTTGCATATCTCAAAAAACATGGCCGCCATTGGCCAAACAATTTTAAACACCTATTAGACAAGGTTAGCAGAGGTCAATCAAAACGAAACTCTATGGGCATGTTCCACTCATTGTTCTAAAGGTCTGTAAGAATTTTGAAAGAAATCGGCCACTAGTTGGCGCTAATTTGATTTTTGGCTCTGTAATCACGTGGTGTTTTACATATCCACACAATATGCATATCATTTGATAGCTCTCATCATATTGAGCAACTTTGCCTCTAGAACCATTAGTGTCAATCAAATCGTTAATTAAATATTCACAAATTTGTAAAAACCTACTTTTTCGAACTAGTCTCTGGTTTTTTTCTCAATCTCGATCAAACCACTGCAGTAATAATCTCTGGACTCTCTAGATCAATAATTATCGAAAAAAAGTGGAATTTTGTCCTTTGGTTAGCTTTAATTGGCTCATTTACAAAAGTGGCCGTGGCCACATAAACCAAAGGCCTATAAAACCTAAACAAAACTTGAAACTTTATGAAAGTTGGTGAAAACATGTGTCAGATGACCCTTAACAGCCATGCAAAGTTTCATGGAGATCGGACCATAGGTGGCGCTATAACAGTAAAATAGCTCTCAAAACACTATATTTGTATGAAAATGACCTCACATTGTTGAGCATGTTCATAATTCACATAAAACACTAGATCTTTATCATATGTTATATTTCTCTCATTCTGAACAACTTTGCCTCTTGGACTAATGCTGTCAATCAAATCGTTAATTAAATATTAATAAATATGTCAAAAACCTACTTTTGCGAACTAGTCTCTGGTTTTTTCTCTCGATCAAACCACTGCAGTAATAATCTCTGGACGCTCTAGATCAATAATTATCGAAAAAAAAGTTTAAATTTTCCTTTGGTTAGCTTTAATTAGCTCATTTAAAAAAGTGGGGCCAATTTCATATAACCAAAGGCCTATAACTCTTGAACAAAACTTGAAACTTTCACAAACTGGTGAAAACATGTTTGACAGATGGTCAAATAACAAAAAATCAGATCGGACCATAGGTGGCGCTATAACAGTGAAAAAGGCCTCAAAACCGTTGGTCTAATAAATGACTTGAAATTTGGTATACATTATCTCTGTCCAAAGTGGAACAAAAACACTATAAGGACATTGCATATCTCAAAAACATGGGCCATTGGCCAAACCATATTAAACCAATATTGTCACATATTAGACAAGGTTAACAGGGTCAATCAGAACGAAACTTATTGGGCATGTTCAACTCATGGAAGGTCTGTAAGAATTTTAAAGAATCGGCCACTAGTTGGCGCTAACGAGATTTTTGGCTCTGTAATCACGTGTCGTTTAACTTATCACAATATGCATATCATTTGATAGATATCCTTATGATGAAAGCAACTTTGGCCTCTAGCATTGCTCTCAATCAAATCGTTAATTAAATATTAATATATGTCAAAACCTACTTTTGCGAACTAGTCCTGGTTTTCTCAATCGATCAAACCACTGCAGTAATAATATGGACTCTCTAGATCAATAATTATCGAAAAAGTGGAAATTTTGTCCTTTGGTTAGCTAAATTAGCTCATTTAAAAAGGGCCTGGTTACACATAACCAAAAGGCCTATAAAACCTAAACAAAAACTTGAAACTTTATGAAAGTTGTGGAAAACATGTAAGATAACCTTAACAGCCATGCAAAGTTTCATGGAGATCGGACCATAGGTGGAACTATAACAGTAAAAATAGCTCTCAAAAACACTAAATTGTATGGAAAATGACCTCACATTGTTGAGCATGTTCATAATTCATATAAAACACTAGATCTTCATATCATATGTTATAGGTCTCCTCATTCTGAACAACTTTGCCTCTTGGACTGAGCAACTTTGCCTCTAGAACCATTAGTGTCAATCAAATCGTTCATTAAATATTCAATAAATATGTCAAAAACCTACTTTTGCGAACTAGTCTCTGGTTTTTTTCTCAACCTCGATCAAACCACTGTAGTAATAATCTATGGATGCTCTACATCAATAATTATCGAAAAAAAGTGGAATTTTGTCCTTTGGTTAGCTAGAATTAGCTCATTTAAAAAGGGGGCCTGGTCACACATAACCAAAGGCCTATAAAACTTACAACAAATCTTGAAACTTTATGAAAGTTGGTGAAAACATGTGTCACATTAACAGCCATGCAAAGTTTCATGGAGATCAGACCATAGGTGGCGCTATAACAGTAAAATAGCTCTCAAAACACTATATTTGTATAGAAAATGACCTAATTGTGACCTCAAATCAATGCAGTACTATTCTCTAGACTCTCTAGATCAATAATTATCAATAAACAGTTGAACATGTGTTTGTGTGTGTGTTTCTGTGAGCCTGTTGTCCATTTTCGATGTGTTTCACTGTCACCTATGAATCAAGGTTGGCCTAAGCCATAAAAGCACACCCTGATGCCCTCAAAGCAAGAACCCCGCTTAATGCTGCTCGCAGCTTTAATTAGGGGTTCTTGCACGAAGTGCAGAATCCCTATTGTAATTGTTAAGATTTTTTTTATTATTATTATTATTATTATTATTATTATTTTTCCGCCGTAAAACGCAACGTGCAGCCCAAACCGTAAGGCCTAGAAACTTGAAACTTGGCCAATGGGTAGACCAAAAATCGAGGAGAGCTTATCAAATTCTCAGCCCAATCGGCCCATAGGTGGCGCTATAGCGACCACCGACGCGAAACGAGTCATAACTCATAAACCGCTTATCGTAGACTCAAGTGTCTTATATCCCTGTAATCCTGGGCTCAATCAAAACAAAATGGCTATCTCCGATTTCATTTGCGCCTAGATAGTTTTCCGCCATTTTGAAATTTGTCCAAAACCTACTTTTGCGAACTAGTCCTAGGTTTTCGCCCGATCGGAACCAAACCACTCCAGAAATGTTCTCTGGCAAGTGAATATCAATAATTATCGAAAAAAGTAGAAATTTCGACTCACGTTGCAAAGGCGTAAAACAATCGAAGAGGCGGGGCCAATTTTACTTAAAAAGCTATAACTCTTGAATGGAATGAGATATCTTCACCAAACTCTGGAAACTTATTTATGACATAATTCTTTGGTCAAATAAAAAAATTGCGTAGCTTTGCCACTTGGTGGCGCTATAACATTGGAAAAACTGTAACGCATAAACCGTAGGTCCGATCAACTTGAAATTTGGTATACAGTATCTCTGTCCAAGGGGAACAAAACTATAAGGACATTTGCATATCTCAAAAAACATGGCCGCCATTGGCCAAACAATTTTAAACACCTTAGACAAGGTTAGCAGAGGTCAATCAGAACGAAACTCAGTGGGCATGTTCAACTCATTGTTCTAAAGGTCTGTAAGAATTTTGAAAGAAATCGGCCACTAGTTGGCGCTAATTTGATTTTGGCTCTGTAATCACGTGGTGTTTTACATATCCACACAATATGCATATCATTTGATAGCTCTCATCATATTGAGCAACTTTGCCTCTAGAACCATTAGTGTCAATCAAATCGTTAATTAAATATTCACAAATTTGTAAAAACCTACTTTTTCGAACTAGTCTCTGGTTTTTTTCTCAATCTCGATCAAACCACTGCAGTAATAATCTCTGGACTCTCTAGATCAATAATTATCGAAAAAAAGTGGAATTTTGTCCTTTGGTTAGCTATAATTGGCTCATTTAAAAAAGTGGGCGTGGCCACATAAACCCAAAGGCCTATAAAACCTAAACAAAAACTTGAAACTTTACGAAAGTTGGTGAAAACATGTGTCAGATGACCCTTAACAGCCATGCAAAGTTTCATGGCGATCGGACCATAGGTGGCGCTATAACAGTAAAAGAAGCCTTCAAAAACACAATATTTCAATTGTACATAAACGTAACTTGTAAAAAAAACGTTCATATTTTCAAACATACACATAATCTTTACATCATATGATAGAACACCGCATTCTGAACAACTTTGTCTCTGGGAGTACTTCCATCAATCAAAGTGTTATTTAAATATTCTCAATTATGTTCAAAATCTACTTTTGCGAACTAGTCCTAGGTTTTTTGCCCGATCGGAACCAAACAACTGCAGAAATGTTCTCTGGCAAGTGAATATGAAAAATTATCGAAAAAAAGTTGAAATTTCATCTCAGGTTCGCAAAGGGGCGTAAAAATGTTCGAAAAAGGCGGGGCCAATATCACTTAAATAGCTATAACTCTTGAACGGAATGAGATATCTTCACCAAACTCAGGAAACATGTGTATGACATTGATTTTTGGTCAAATAAAAAAAATACCCAGATTCGCCACTTGGTGGCGCTATAAGATTGGGAAAACTGTAACGCATAAACCGTTGGTCCGAATAACTTGAAATTTGGTATACATTATCTCTGTCCGAAGTGGAACAAAATAATATAAGGACATTTGCATATCTCAAAAAACTTGGCCGCCATTGGCCAAACCATGTTAAACACATATTAGACAAGGTTAACAGAGGTCAATCAGAACGAAACTCATTGGGCATGTTCAACTCATGGCCCTTAAGGTCTGTAAAATTTTGAAAGAACTCGGCCACTAGTTGGCGCTAACAAGATTTTATGGCTCTGTAATCAAGTGCGTTTAACTTATCCACACAATATGCATATCATTTGATAGCTCTCATCATGATGAGCAACTTTGGCCCACGGCACATTGCTCTCAATCAAATCGTTAATTAAATATTAATAAATATGTCAAAACCTACTTTTGCGAACTAGTCTCTGGTTTTTCTCAACCTCGATCAAACCACTGTAGTAATAATCTATGGACGCTCTAGATCAATAATTATCGAAAAAATTTGAATTTTCTTCTTTGGTTAGTTATAATTAGCTCATTTAAAAAGGAGGCCTGGTCACACATATCCAAAGGCCTATAAAACTTGAACAAAATCTTGAAACTTTATGAAAGTTGGTGAAAACATGTGTCACATTAACCTTAACAGCCATGCAAAGTTTCATGGAGATCAGACCATAGGTGGCGCTATAACAGTAAAAATAGCTCTCAAAAACACTAAATTTGTATGGAAAATGACCTCACATTGTTGAGCATGTTCATAATTCACATAAAACACTAGATCTTCATATCATATGTTATATCTCCTCATTCTGAACAACTTTGCCTCTTGGACTAATGCTGTCAATCAAATCGTTAATTAAATATTAATAAATATGTCAAAAACCTACTTTTGCGAACTAGTCTCTGGTTTTTTTCTCAACCTCGATCAAACCACTGTAGTAATAATCTATGGACGCTCTAGATCAATAATTATCGAAAAAATGTGGAATTTTGTCCTTTGGTTAGTTATAATTAGCTCATTTAAAAAGGGGGCCTGGTCACACATATCCAAAGGCCTATAAAACTTGAACAAAATCTTGAAACTTTATGAAAGTTGGTGAAAACATGTGTCACATTAACCTTAACAGCCATGCAAAGTTTCATGGAGATCAGACCATAGGTGGCGCTATAACAGTAAAAATAGCTCTCAAAAACACTAAATTTGTATGGAAAATGACCTCACATTGTTGAGCATGTTCATAATTCACATAAAACACTAGATCTTCATATCATATGTTATATCTCCTCATTCTGAACAACTTTGCCTCTTGGACTAGTGCTGTCAATCAAATCGTTAATTAAATATTAATAAATATGTTAAAAACCTACTTTTGCGAACTAGTCTCTGATTGTTTTCTCAACCTCGATCAAACCACTGCAGTAATAATCTATGGACTCTCTAGATCAATAATTATCGAAAAAAATTGGAATTTTCTTCTTTGGTTAGCTACAATTAGCTCATTTAAAAAGGGGCCTGGTCACACATAACCAAAGGCCTATAAAACTTAAACAAAATCTTGAAACTTTACGAAAGTCGGTGAAAACATGTGTGAGATGACTGTTAACAATCATGAAAAGTTTCATGTAGATCGGACCGTTATAACAGATAAAAAGGTTTAAAAAATACAAGATTGCTATAGTAAATGGACTCAAATGGCTAAAAATTGCTCATATATTCACAAATACACTGTATCTTCATATCTTAGGATAGATCTTCTCATTTTGATCATCTTTGCCTGTAAGATCACTGCTGTCATTCAAACAGTTTTTTAAGTATTTGAGATTATTTAAAAAAAACAAGCTTTTGCCAACTAGCCTTCAGTTGTTAACTCAAAATCAATCAAATCGTAGCAGTACTGTTCTCTAGACTCTGTAGGTCAATAATTATCAAAATAATTTTGAACATTTGCATTTGGACAACTATAAACTTGTCATGTTATAATGTTATTTAAATAGTGTTTCCAAAGGTTAATAAATGCTAAAAGAAATGCGTGTGTGTGTGTGTGTGTGTGTGTGTGTGTGTGTGTAATGATAAATGGTAACCGATAATTAATTTTATTTTTAGTAAAACAAGTGAAATGTCATTTTTGTCATATGTCATAGCTATGTATGACTACACATTAAACAAATTCATCTAAGGTGAATACATCTCAGTTTTTACTCAAGTAATGAATTAATACATTAGTTAGTGTAACAATTGTTTTATTTAGTGACAATAATAGGAAACATGAATAAACAAGTAAAAGAGTAAATAAAACTAACATTATAATACATAATGACACATGGATCAAGGCTTTATTTAAACATATTGTTCTGACAATCATGTATTTACAGGCGGTGAACTGACATCCTACTGAGCCAGTTGTGCAGCTGACCACCATGCTTATTTTCACCTCCCTTTGCTGGAGTCCATGTAATAAGAGTCAGTAGAGTCACTAGTCACTTTGCATGAAAGCATCTGCCAAATTAATAAATGTATGTTATTTTTGTAAATTGTTTTTCATGTCTTTTCATTTCATCAAGATACTACTATAATATAAATGCTTCCATACACTACATTTAACTTCTGTTTGGGGATTTAAAGGGTTACTTCATCTAAACCCATCAATTCATTCATTATTTATTCTCTTCCACACTGTCCAAGCCTTTTCTAAACGTAAAAGGTGATTTTGGTATGTTCATACAACATCAGTCAGTGGAGCCTGACTTTTAGAAGCTTTGTGACTTTATTTGATAATGCTTTTGAAGCTTCTGAAACTCAGGCTACATTGACTGATGTTGTATGAACAGAAAACAACAGAAAAAAGTAAACTTTCAGTGTTTTAGTATTTTTTTTTTTTAATGCTTTCAGTAGCTCTGTGCTCACTGATGATAAAGAGACTATACCAACATATGACCCAGATTATGCAGTAAGGGCAGGTGGAGTGATGAAGCGTCATCATTTCCAGGAATTTTATATTTTAGATCCTACAAAAATAGGCAAACATAATTAATTACAAAAACATTAATTTTAATAGCACAAAATTATTTGATGCCTGTATTAGAAGTAACAAAGTTTTTTTATTTATATTGTAGTGTTTTTCTTTTTCTCCCACAAATGCTGCTGTCTACATTGCGAGTCGTGCTCTACCACAAAAGCTCTTCAGCAAATGCAGAGTGATCAAAAATCTGAAAAGTGTTGTAATAGTTGTGTTTGAAATGACATAAATTAAAATAAACTACTACTGAATATTTAAAATAAGTTTTTACTGATGTTACATGTTGATGTTATCTGTCCCTGTAACATCCAAACAAGATTCAGTCATTTATCTAACACATTTACATGTTGAGGCAGTTGCTGATGTGTTAACAGTTTTTTTTATCAAACACAAATGCTCCTCAAGTTACCAACAATAATAATGAACAAATTAAACAGGTAACTTATAGTCTATGTACATTTTGTTTATTTTAATTTCTTACATTAATTAATAACTTAGTTACACATTTTGTTTATTTGTACAATAACATGAAAAACATAGAGACAGCAGTATAAGTAACTAATCATGAGAATAAATAATAGACAATATAATTTCATTTTAGCATAAATGATCTAAATAGTTTGTTTTACAGGTGAAATGCATTACTGGAGCTGCACTGTTCGATTGTTTTGAAACCATGCTATTATGAACTATATTTATCTGTATTAATAATAGTCAGAACAACTCAGTGTATTTTTCATGAAAGATCTGATTATGAATATAATGATATTATTTTTGTAAATTGTTTTCATACTATGTCTTCTCATTTTTTAATTTAAATATAAAGGCAGAAAGCTGTATTCACATTCATGTTATAAAGGCAGTTCTAAACTTGGTTATTCAGTGTAATCTGAACACACACAAACAATACATATTAGCCATGATTCACAAACCTGAAAAAATGCAATTGAATTTAAGCCATAAAACCAGAAATGTACTTTTTTTATTACACTAACTGTACTTATTTAATTGTGGTATGCTTTGTTGTAATCATTGTGAAGTCTAAAAGTCAGCTGACATTACTGTATGTTTGTTTAAACCTAGTGTATCAATACCTGCTGTCAGCTGCCTGCCTCGATCTCTTGCCTCCTATCAGTTTATGATTCTGCCTATTCTACGTTGTCCCTGACGCTGTTATGTGGCCTGTGCCTGTTTCACTCGTTGTGACTTTAAATAAAGCTGCATGTGGATCCCAACGCCACTGATTCCGCGTTGCACTGTCTCATTTCACTGTATGTAGCCTAATGCTGAAATATGAATATTCAAAGTAGTCACAGTATTAATGTGTTACTGTTAAAGAAATATTTAAATATTTAACATCGTTAAATAAGGCAGTTACCGCACATTCATTCAGTTATATTAAACAGTGGAATAAAGAGTAGCTTGGAATAAGAGCACCAACACACACAAACAATACATATTAGCCATGGTTTTACAACAAATAAAACTGAAAATTGCAATTGAAGTTAAACCATAAAACCACAAATTTAATAGAGTTTTTTTTTTATTACATTGGACATATTTTAATTATGGTAGGCTTTGTTATAAAAGTGTTATAAAACTGGTAAAAACGGGTGTGGGGGGAAAACATGGCTATTTATTATAATAAAACAATGATATTTTTATATAGTAAAAACAGGTATGAAATATTATCAGTAATAGAAAATTACTGTTCATTAGAAGACAAATGCTGATGCGGCAGGTTAGTGGGTTAATATAATTTATTATTCAGAATGCACATTTCAAATAAAAATATAGGAACATTTCAGCACTTTGAAGATAATTCATGTTAATGCAGAGAATATGATTTATTTACTTTTTTTGTTTTTAATTTTATTATTTTTTATTGAATATCAGCCGTGGAATGTAATAATAATCTTTACTCTCATTAAGTAGGTCAGTGGTCTCCAACCTTGCTTCTGGAGAGATACTGTCCTACAGATTTCAGCTCCAACCCTAAATCAAGCACATATGAACCAGCTAATCAAAGTCTTAAATGTTACTTGTTAATTGTAGACGTGTGTTGGAGCAGGGTTGGAACTAAAGTCTGCAGGGCGGTAGCTCTCCAGGAGCAGGGTTGGAGATACATGATATGGGTGCTCTGAACAGTAACCGGAAACTCCCGAGCCGTAATAAGTAGAACGGGGTAGTAGTTGTGCAAGTAGTCCATTGCTTGCTGAGTAGTATAATTTCAACTCAAGTGCATGACACAAAAACAGTTTAAACAACATTATTACAAAATTTTGTTTCATTATATTTTAATTTGTATACATTTAAGGCAGAAAACAAGTTGACAAAAATTGACATGACAGAATAATACAATATTTTGTACAATATAGTGTATGGAAATGAAAATATATATTTTTTTAATAACTGTAAAGCAATATTAATTCACTCAATTTTAATTGTTTGTATATAAAAACATATGCAAAGTGTTCACAAAATATATATATATATATTAAAGACAAAAATGTAATTATGGAGTATGGAAAACATATATATGGACTATAAAAAATACATTTGAACATGCACATTTTACAAATTGAAAATAAATAAACTAATTATTTTCATTATTTTCATTCATTCATTATTACATTTCTTATAAATATTACAGTCACAAATGCATTGATGCACATCCAAAAATGCTAAACTAATATCAATGAACTTTCTCATTTAAAAGCTAAAACTTAAAATACATTCAGTAATTATAAATAAATATTTATTAATCCATTCATTTGATATTTTAAGTGATTGTAATAAAGTAAGAAAGTAATAATGTGTTTGTGTTAATAAATGTTTTTCAAGAAAATGTGACATTAAATTTAAAAAGTGGGAAGTATGATCATATTTTAAGTCACAGAATATAAAGAAATATGTCAAAACGAAATACATAAAAAATTAAATAACAAATATTTCATTCATTCATTACTTTCTACTTAATGTACAAATACATTTTGAATAATACTTTGGATAATAAAAATGATACATATGAAGTAGTAGATTAAAGAATCAAAATGATCAAGATATCAGGAGTATTAAAGTATTCTGAGTATTAACCTGTAAACATATTTTTAATTCAATAAAACTGTATTCATTTACATAATATTGAAAATATTATTTTCAAAAAAAACACTGCATCTAATATTCACACACTACACATAGCTCATAGAAATGTCAATATATGTAAATGAGTATTTGTCAAGATAAACATATTTAAAAGTTGCAAATAATAGAGGTTCTGTAATAATACAGTTTTTTTTAATCAGGTTCTGACCTGTTATCATATAATACTAGTATATTGTTGGTCAAGATGTTGTCAATGAAGTAATGATAGAATACATTGGTGTTGTGGGCTGGTATACAATAATCTGTGTACACAGAACATAACAAAGACTTAATCACAGTCTTTTACAACTCCTATGCTGACTAACAAGAGTGTAATTGTGGCCAATCCTGAATGATTATGGTTAGTTTCTGAAGAACTTCCTTTTGCATACCGAGATGTTCTCTTGAAGGTATAGGCCAAACGTCTTGGAAAAGTGTCTGAGCGATATGATAGTATTGAAGTCACAGCTGGTGTCCTCATTTTGCAACCATTCATATATACCTTGTTGCTCTAATGGCAAAAGTAGCATAGAAGGCAGTAAGAATACCATCATCAGTTCACATGTTGTATCCATATGCCTATTGGTCAGAGTTTCAAGTGAGTGGGGGAGCACACTTGGTGTAGATAGGTGTAGATAGAATCCGTCCTTCCTTAGCAGTTCTGGATTAGTTATGTTAATGACATTGTCCTGTAATCATTAAGTCAGGTTATTGCAGTCTGTTTTGGAAGTGGCATCATACTTAAAGTCTTCAGGCATGTAGGAATCAGATACTATTGTAAAAATCAACTACAAATATTATATCTTAGTTAAATCCACAGCACAATCTTTTAGATCCCATACTCAATCATTAGCATTTGCTTTCCATACATTGTTAAATCATTGTGCATTTATAATGACTGAAAGCTTTATAAATTGATGTGGGGGTTATGACAAAGTATAATCTGTCTTTGTTGTAGCAGGTCAAGTAGTCGTTGAATTGCTGTGGAACTAAGGAATTGTTGCTGTTTAAAGCTGGGTTAGGATTATTTGTTTCATTGTTGATGTTACCTATATCTTGACATGCAAGCTTGGGTTTCAATTGTCAAAGTGTTCCTCCATTTTCTGCTTGTAGTCTGCTTTGGCATATCTGATGCCCACTTTCAAGTTTAATACGGTTAAATTGTAGTGCTGTGCGTTGCCATACTGAAAAGTCTTATGACGTTTAAAAATAAAAAGTCATACATTTGTTGTCATCCATGGCTTGCACTTAGAAATAACATATTTTGTCTAGTTGTTGTGACATTATCAATGCAGATATTTATATAAAACAGAGCAGCAGAGTTCAAATCGTGTTCAAATAAAGTCCAGTTAGTAGTGGTAAAAGGAGTTGTTGTCCAGAAGCTGAATTGCTGCTAAACTAATGCACACAGATATTGTAGTCACTATTTACTATAAAGACCATGAGTCCATGAAATGAACTTGCCTTGAACCAAAAGTCCAGGAGGGTGATGGTTGTATGATGTCCAGTCAAATACTAGCAGGTTATTGAGTACAGTAGACTGCAATGTTGTCATAATGATGAAGATGATGTGGTCTTCAAAGTAGCTTAAGACATTTGATGTACCTGTAGACAAATAGGTTCTGATTAGAAAAGTCTTTATTTAATAACTTGTAACACTCGAAAAAAATATTCTTACCTCTTCATCAGTGCTTGAAGTACTGAAATGTTTGGAATAAAGCAGCAACAGTACAGCAATATTTCCGAAAGTTGTTCTGTGTTCCTTAGTTCTTTAACTTTTTATGCTGTTTTGTTAAACAGAATTTTTCAAACATTTTGCACACAACCATTTAAAGTAGTTTGTTATATAGTTCATTAGTCTTAACACTGTGATCTAAGGACAAGATAGAAAATTATTGCAAAATAACAACAGATAAACATTTTGAACAACTAATATACATTAAATAAAGAAAGACAATGAATGAATGAATGAATGAATGAATGAATGAATGAATGAATGAATGAATGAATGAATTAATTAATTAATCATTAATTAATTAATTAATTAATTAATGAACAAACAAACAACAAACAAACAAATAAACAAACTGAAAAAAGAAAAAAATGAAATAATACAAATAATAAAATAATACAAATAATGAAATAATATATTGAAAACTAATAGAATGAAAAACAATAGGTGGGTGTTAAGACCATAAATGGCTTTCTTTCTAACCTTGATAATCTTTGTAATATATTAATTGATACATATATTTAAGTAAAAAATATTAATATAATTCATTATTATAATTTAATAAGAATATGAATATGTATATGTTTTAACAACCATCAATGGTGTGAACAAATCCTAAAGACAAAACTATACTTAACTTTTACACGCACACAAGGGACATTGTTAATTGCAGATGACTTTAAAATAGTCCAATATATTTTTATTAGCCATAAAGTCTAGAAAAAATAGAGCAGAAATTAGACATAGGTAAACCTTTCAAGAAGCACGTGCTGTCTGCCTGTGTACGTGTACAAAAACGAAGTATACTTTGGGCTGAATGCTGCCTTCACGTGCTGTTGAAATTTGAGTACTTCTGATTCTGAAATCATAATTTTGACTTTTTTCAAGAGCTTTGTTGTAAAAATTTTTTTAAATAAATACATTTTTGCAGAGGGCAGGTTTAATTGACTTTCACTTGAAAAAAAAAAGTTTTTTATCGTCCTTTTGCATAATTAACAAACTATATTCATATTTGATGCTGTACAGCTGCATCGACACAATGTATATTATTTTAAGCACTATATACATAAAGGCAATTATTGATTATATATTTAAGAAATCATATTATGTGTTACTTCAAACTATTGACAGTTTGATGTTTAGATAAAATTGCAAAGAAGAACATTTGTATTTATGATCATTTTGATCAGTGGCATGCACAATCATTTGTAAAAGAAGGCTTAAAATCAGATTTTTCTCATCCGAAATCATGTTCAAATTGAAGTATTGGTGAATAATATTGAAAATGCAGTTTTTCGTAATCAGTTAAAAATGCAGAGGCAAGGGTAAAGTTAAAATTAAGTCCCTCATATCTGAAACTGTGTTAAAATTGAAGGGCTAATGAACAGTACGTTAAAAGCAATTGTATTATTATCAATTTAATATAGAGCGGCAAGATGAAAAGACAAAATCAAATTCCACTTGCTTGAAATCATGTTCACAGTGGAGAGATAGTTATATTAGTATTGAAAAGGCACATTACCATTATACATTTAAGATGCAGAGATGAGACACAGACACGGGTGAAAGCAAAATTAATCTGACATAGTTAAAATCACCTTTCCATCAAATATTAGTCCCAGCACCATCAGTCTCACCCCTTACCATCTGTGCATGCCACTGATTTCAACAGCACGTGAAGGCAGCATATATTCCCACAGAGGCCGTCCACATTTAAGATGCACCTCTGTATCCCCCACCCCCCATAATGTTGGACGATTTCATTATGATAACCATTTCAGCACAATGCATTCATGACAGCTAAAGTATGTGGGCATGATATCAATCTGTATTTCATTCAAGTCAATATCTTTTGCATATACATGATCAATTAATGTACCATTTTCAGTTGTTGCTTTTTCAACAATTTGTGTGAAATCAAAATGCTGCATGACATCATGAAGACTTGATTTATTGAAAATGTTTTCATTGAAATCTCCTACAATTATTTTACCACCTGGCAAGCAGTTCATATTATCAATCAAGTTAATCATGTTTTCTCTGAATAATGGCATGTTATATGATGGTGGTCTGTATAGAACTGCCACAGTTGTGTTCAAATGTTCTATTCTGCACATTAGACATTCAATGTTAATGCATGGTAAGTCCAATAAAGCAACTTTGACTTCTTCTTTGTGATATATACCAACACCACCATGATTTTCTTCTTTTAGTTTAGCAAAAACATTGTGACTTAGCACTACGTGACTTGTCATGGAAAAAGTAGCCATCAAGACTAACAGCATTCTCAACATAGTTTGGTTTTAACCATGTCTCTGTTACACATATCATATCTCCTTCAAAATATCTCTTATCTTGGCGAATATCTGAAATGTGTGGGATTAGTCCTTCAACATTATGTAACATCATTTTGAATTTGAATGTTTCTGTTGTTTCACATGAAGCAATGAATGGAGGCATGGTCTGTAGTGCTTCCTTAATGTTGTCTTTCGCAAAAATAGCTTTTTCCTTGAAATCTTGTATGATGAGTCCATCAAGAGAGGTCACTCGACTTAATGCTACATATGCTTGTCCTGAGCAAATACTTTTTCATTGAAACAAACAGCTTTTGTCACCGTTAGGCCTTGTACTTTATGAACTGTGCAAGCCCAAGCTAATCTGATAGGAAACTGCCTTCTGACACCACCACTGCTTGTTACTTTGTCTTCCTCAGGTTCGATTGGTGTTGCTTTCTCCAGTCCAGGTTTTAAACATGGATTTTTGGCTCTTGCTTGTGTACCAATTTGTTCATTGTCAAATTCAATATATATTTTTGATGGAAATGTTTCATTATCAACATAATGAAATTCTTTAATTGTCCCAAAAATTCCATTCACAAGACCATCTGAAACATTAATATTTTTCAGTAGCATTATTCGAGCATCAACAGCTAATTCAAGGGATTTTTCTAAACAGCTGTTATGAACTCTGAAATGATGGCCATCTTTTTCTTCCATTCGGCCAGTTTTAGGATTTCTCTCAAAGTCTTGTGCTTTTACAGTAACTGTGTCAGAGCATAATTTATGCAGCATATGTATGTTGTGCACATCAACTTCACTGTTGGTTGCATAAATGTGAATGTTTGTACTGTCATCACCATCACCCGTTTCACATTTTTTAAGCACAGCAATGTCATCTTGAAGCATTGGTTCATCCTTTTTACGTAGCCTTAAACGATTTAGTAATTCAGCAAACTCTTTGTCCTTCTGCCTCATAATCTCTGTAAGTTCAATGAAAGTAAAGTGACTTTCCCAAAGATTAACACTGTTCGCTGGTTCAGTATAAAGTGGTTTTCCTTTGACTGGAGAAAGTTGATAAAAATCTCCAACTGCTATTACTGAGACTTTTCCAAATGCAGAATAATCTCCTGTTTGTTTGATTTGTCTCAATCTGCCATGAACATATGCCAAAAGTTTATGATCTACCATTGAAATTTCATCAATTATTAATATTTGCAGTTTTCCAAATTTGGCTCTCAAAGAATTAATTTTTTCATCTCCAAGTGGCTGATATGGCAATGAAGCATTTATTCCAATAGAGAAAGTTGAATGTATGGTTTTTGCATTTATGTTAAAGGCACTGACACCAGTCGGAGCTGTTAACACCACATGTGTCTCATCTGGGTTTTCTGATAACTTTGATAGAATGCGAGAGGTTTCATAATAGATTGCTTTAATCAATACTGACTTTCCAACACCTCCAGGGCCAGATATGAACACATGAAATGGATCTGGATTTTCACCTTGTACTTTTGCTAGACACCAGTTACGCACTTTATAAAATATTTCTGTCTGTTTCTCATTCAAAGAACGCAGCAAAACCATCGCATCTTTCTTTGTCATAGCACATGGATTCTTTTCTAATGTGAAAGCGCTAACATTTGGTAATAGATCAGGTATGACATCATCACCTTCCTCTGTTTCTATTGGTTGTTCTTTTCTCTGATCCAGACATTCTAAACGCTCAAGTTCTGCTTCTGGACAAATTTGGGCCCAAGCATCTTCCATTGGTCCATGTTGTTCTAAGTCATCTTGAGCTCTTTGTATGGTTTCTGCTTCTTTTTCAAATGTTGCCCTGTTTGTGTCCACTATGATTTTCACTGACTCAAGCTCATCATTATACAATGCTACAAATCCAGTCTCATAAAAATCCTGATATGAAGTGAAATTTGGTGGTTTCAGTTGACTTTGCAAAAAATGAGGCAAAAATAATTCCAAAATACTTTGATAATAATTTTCAGGATTTTTAGTGGGTGAAAAACGAGCATACCGTACAACTGCACATTCTGTACGAGTTCTTTTTCTCACAAACCCCATGTCATTTTCCAGTTTTACTCTGTCTGAGCAAGAATTTTCAGATTTGGCCAGAACTCTGTATTCTGATGCAAAGGATGCTAAACACATTTCTTTAAATTCTTTCGTGTTTGGACGGGCTCTGTATCTATCTGTGATGCTTTTCATCCATATTTCATCATTGTCAGTTTCTCCATTTTCAGCTTTCTTATTTATGGTATTTAACGGTAAACTCATTTTTATTGTATTAACGGTTGGAATGAAAACCACTTTTCTTGATCCTTCTTTCAGTTTCATATTAGTCAAACGATAAATGCTCTCTTGAGCAGAGACCTCTCTATTATGAAGAAAAACACTTCCAAGTTTTCTTAAAGCGTGTTTTGCATCCATATTGCCTTGCTTCTGTGCTTCTTTCTGCGCATTTGCCAACAGCAATCCCATTTCTCTCTCTGCTTTGGAAATGTAGGAAATTATGTATACTATGCAAGAGTAAGCATCAACAACAAACTGTATGTCCATGTTAGCATTCCAGCATCGCAAAAGATCCTTATTATACTGATTCACCCACACATCACTTGGCTTTCTCTTCAGCACAACATTTGTTTTCTTTGTCATTTTGTTATAAGCACATTCAAATATCTCTTGATTTATACCAATAGATGCAAACATAGACTCAACAGAATCATAGACAGCATCACTGTTCAGCAAACATTCTCTTACTTTTTTCATTATAGACTCTGCTAATTCTTTTGACATTTGCTTACGGTTGTCTTCCTTTTTGTCTTTACTTTCACATTGTTCTTCATCTGTTGCCTTTTCATTCTTATCTACTTGTTGGCTTCTTGTAATGAAAGTATTTTCACTAGGTGGACGTGGAAAGTTAAATCTACAAGTAGTACCTTTCTTTCTACATGTTTTAGCATGTCTTTTGCTATGCTGTTGGACACTGCTTACAATTTCATGGATTTCTGTTTCATCTTCAGGTGGAATTTCACAAGTGACGTAGCGATCAACAAATGCTACAACTTCATCATCATCATCTCTGTCCACTTGAGGTGCATTTTCAACCCAAAACAGACAATGTGTGTGAGGTGATCCACGTTGTTGAAATTCAATTCGATAGAAATAATCTATTACTTTTCCGATTGGTTGAGCTGGTGACATAATCACATCTTTCAGAAAACAGTGGAATCGATGATCAAACATTCTGGCAGCAGTTACTGGATTTCTCTTAAGCATCCCACATCTGTCAGACCAGTCCAATTCATCAATAGGAGTTTCACAACCCTCTTGTTTACAATGCACTCCATGAACTCTGGCCATCGCAAGTCAGCTGATGAAAATGAGCAAAACCATGTTGGGATCCCAAGTTGCCTCACCATTGCAAACAAATCTTTTTGAACAGATTGCCAAAAAACAGGACTGCCTCTCACTGGCTTTAAAAATTTGTAACCCTCATCATAATTTAAGATCCTTTGAAGTGAATCTTTGTTCGTCAGCATTTCTGAGGTAATTTTTGGTTTGTTCTTTGGATCATAGCCTTTCCTCAAAGCAATAGATACGTTAGAGATAACTTGATTGAGCTCAGACAAATATTGTCCATAAAAGATGTAGTCAATGTTTTGGGCAAAGCGTCCATCTGCATTTAAAATTCTGTTGTTTAAATACCTGGACAATGTTAATTTCTGAGGTCGTGAATCATGAAATGTGCCTGTTCCTTTTGGAAAGAGAACTGGAAAACATTTGGCTTCATTAGTTTCATCCATTAACAATTTCACTGGATTATTGCCTTCTGCTGGTGCAAGTGACATAATTCCATCAAAATGTTGATCTAAAACCTCTTGTGCAATGTCCACTGGCTGCAAACATGAATCCATGAACAAACCATGCTGCTGTCGATCATGAAGCGTTTCATCAGTGATCTCATCTTCATTTTCTGTATTGTGTTCATTATCAACAGACATATCCTGACAAATGTTTAAATCAGCCTCATTGTTACTTTCATCATTCATCTCTTCTTCTATTTTACTCAGATTATTAGTCCAACTGTTGTTAAACTCCACATCTGTATACAATTGGTTATTTTGTTTCAAGTAGGCCAAAGCTGTTTTTATCTTCTCAGTATGCACAAATTTATAGTCATAATGCCCTTTATATGTCAGTTTTCTCTTAAGCTTTACTGGTATCAACAAATCATTTTCTGATCTTGGTAAAACATTCACCACTTCTGTAACATTAGAGGGTACACAAGTTACAGGGCCATGAACTCCATTCTGTCCTCCTCGTGGTAAAGCCAGCATTTTCATAAATGGAATGTTCTTTGCTATTAAATGTTGCTCAAGAGAGTTTAAACTGTTCAATTCATTAGGAATAGGATCCAGAGCAAGATTGTTTGCTACACTTTCAGCTGGTATTTTACCTTCACAGATTTTTCTATCACATGTGTGGCAAATCCATAAAGATTCAGCAGGGCTATTTTTGTGTACACAATGTTGCCTACACATTTGATTACATTTATGAAGGTAATTCAGTGTTATACATTTTTCTGCTATACAGCCAACTTCAGTTGATATTTGCAAATATTTATTCTTATTGCAATGTTTGACTTGTTTTTTGAAGCAGCAACGATGACACACTGCACAAACATATTCAGGACCAGAAGATATTTTTTCCTTAAACTGTTCAATTACATAGTTCATCTCCTTTCTTTTCATATCTATTTCATGCTGTCTTATAACATTTCTCATTTTAATAGTATTAGCAAAATTAATATCATCTCTGTATTTTTGTATGTTGTAATGTATTACCATGTTTTTATGTTGTTGATTACTATTATACTTTTGGACACTGTACTGTTTAACAGACTCTCTATGTGATTCAATTAGTTCATATTTCTCCTTACTGTATTGTTTAACAGACTCTCTATGTGATTCAATTAGTTCATATTTCTCCTTACTGTACTGTTTAACAGACTCTCTATGTGATTCAATTAGTTCATATTTCTCCTTACTGTACTGTTTGACAGACTCTCTATGTGGTTCAATTAGTTCATATTTCTCCTTACTGTACTGTTTGACAGACTCTCTATGTGGTTCAATTAGTTCATATTTCTCTTTACTGTACTGTTTGACAGACTCTCTATGTGGTTCAATTAGTTCATATTTCTCCTTACTGTACTGTTTGACAGACTCTCTATGTGGTTCAATTAGTTCATATTTCTTCTTACTGTACTCTTTGACAGACTCTCTATGTGGTTCAATTAGTTCATATTTCTCCTTACTGTACTGTTTGACAGACTCTCTATGTATAATTCATCTCTGATTATACTTCAGTACTGTAGTTTTTGACAGATTGTTCACTTTTTCTTTGAATTGTTCATTTGTCTTATATTGTCTTTACACATACAACAACTTCATAATGACAGCTATTCACATGTTTCAAATAAATTCCCTTCTGTTGGCAGCTATGTCTATTATGAGAGACATTTGAAGATGAATATTTAACCCATTTCTCTTGACTGTATGTAAATATGTCTACACCAATTAAATCACTGGCTGCTTGTATTTCCATCTCTGTTGCCCAAGTTCCAACAAATTTCACCCTTGATGTGGTAATGTACTCTGGTACAGAGCTGTATCCTTGTCTGAGATACTGTACATACTTCTCTTCATTCTGCAGGATGTGTGTAACTACAGCTCTTCTCACTTTTCGGTGTTCTCGTTCACTTCCACTTACAGCATAAGCTACCGCTCTGAAAAAGCAGTTACCATCAGCTTCAATATCTTTCGTTTCACAAGGTTCAGCCATTTCAACAACCTCATTTGGATTATTTTGTTCTTTTATGACATTTACAATGTTCAGCTTTAAGCAAAGGCTCTTTTGTTGCTGTACTGTTAATGGACTAAACTTTAAAGGAACACTGACAGTTTCTGAAATAAATTCAACATCATCTGCATTTTCTTTGCTTTGGTATAAAGACGGCTTTTCTGTTTTTTGTTCTGCACACATTTCATTCACAAATATTATATCTGTATTTTTTAAATCAGTCAAAGATTGACTGCAGTCATCAACTTCCATTTCCACGACAGACTCACAGTATAAATCATTTGATTTGTCCTTTGAATCATTTGATTTTAATTTGTCCACAGTTTTCTTTACTTTTCCTTTATGCTGTTCATTTTTCTTGCTTTTTTTAGTGATGGACTTCATTATTGAAATGTAAGTTTCATCCTCATGCAATCTTTTCTTTGGTTTCTTTTTTGAACTCAGGACTATTGCTGTCGTGAAGTTTCTCACTATGATCCTCACATGAGTTTGAAGACACATTTGATGCTACATCAAACAATGAATCTTGAAATGGTGATTTACAGAAGGACGCACAATTACCATCCTTGGTCTTTCCACATACAACAACTTCATAATGACAGTTATTTACATGTTTCAAGTATATGCTGCTGTGTTCACAGCCATGACTATTAAAGGATGCATTTGAAGATGAAAATTTGAACCATTTCTCTTGACTGTATGTAAATATGTCTACACCTATTAAATCACTGGCTGCTTGTATTTCCATCTCTGTCGCCCAATTTCCAACAAATTTCATCCTTGATGTGGTAATGTACTCTGGTACAGAGCTGTATCCTTGTCTGAGATACTGTACATACTTCTCTTCATTCTGCAGGATGTGTGTAACTACAGCTCTTCTCAGTTTTCGGTGTTCTCGTTCACTTCCACTTACAGCATAAGCTACCGCTCTGAAAAAGCAGTTACCATCAGCTACAATATCTTTCGTTTCACAAGGTTCAGCCATTTCAACAATCTCATTTGGATTATTGTCTTCTTTTACGACATTTACAATGTTCAGCTTTAAGCAAATACTCTTTTGTTGCTGTAGTGTTAATGGACTAAATGGTAAAGAAACACTGGCAGTTTCTGAAACAAATTCAACATCACCTGTATTGTCATAAATTGGGTGTGAAGGCATTTCCGTTTTCTGCTCACCACACGGTTCATTCACATGTATTGTATCTGTGTTTATGAAATCACTCAGAGATCGACTACAGCCAACATCAGTTTCCATTTCTGACTTCTCACCTTCACTCTCTCTTACTGCTTGAACAGGTTTCTGGATCACCGGACAGAATGACTCACCATACTGATCGTTTCTGTCAATCTTAACTGCGTTGACCCCAGTTATCTCAAACTCCTTGTAACGTCCATTAACGGATACACCAAGTTTTCGTAAATGAACCATCAGAGAATGCAAGTCACGATGGTAAACCACTACACTCTTACCGTCAGCTGAACTTCTACCATCACTACGTCTTGAATGTGGATCAATCACTGCATACCAGGAACCTTCTCTGACAGCTGCACATGTGTATTGTTTAATATTAACTAAACATGCATCAAACCTCTGGAATGCTTGATTTACTGCTTCATCAAGTGACATAGCAAACCCTTGTAGTTCTCCATCATATGTATTGATACCAAACAAACCAGTCAATGATTCACCATAGTTTATTGAAAATCGACAATTTCTCAGTGTGTGTGTGTGTGGCAGCTCATCAACACGTAGGAAGCCTGATATACGATCGCTGATTTTCCCTCTGCCTCTCAAAGCACTGTACAGGTCATTTCCATGGATCAGAACAGCATTCAGGTCACTTCTCGTCCACTGCAACACATTTTTCATCTTACACATCACAACTGCAGTTAAACTGTTTGCACTACATTGGCTTCCCCTATTCCAGCGGTAATCTCCTTGATGAAAAAGCCTCTGATGTAGGATGTCTGTGGAGATAAATTAGAAACAGCATTCACAGTTAGTTCAGGCTTTGTTTCGGGCTTTGTTTCGAGCTTTGTTTCGAGCTTTGTTTCAGGCTTTGTTTCAGGCTTTGTTTCAGACTTTGTTTCAGACTTTGTTTCAGACTTTGTTGTTTCAGACTTTGTTTCAGACTTTGTTTCAGACTTTGTTTCAGACTTTGTTTCAGACTTTGCTTTGCCGTTGTGATACACACAACGTTCAGTTAATTCTGCCAATTTTTTAAGAGGTGGCAGAGCCTCTACAGGATCAGCATCCATCCGGTCTGCTACCCTCTTCTTGGCTGCCTGGGAGCGCTGAGACTGCTTCGTCCGTGGCATCTATAAATACACATACAATATAGAAAGAAATTAAATTACACATTATTGAATCATAATTCACAAACACAATGCAGTAAATAATTTAAAATCATCTTTTTGTTATTTCACATTAAAATAATGTCTATTAACTATGATATTGAATACCACTTTGCTTATTTTGTGCTTACAATGTTTATATATTCAAATATGGAATAAATACAAGCATTAACTTCATTTGAATTTGTTTAAATGATAAAACTAAATAATAACTAGCATCTATTAAGATACATCACATCAGCTGAACATAATACCCAAACATAATCACATATGTAATGTAATTATATATATATATATATATATATATATAATAAATCCGTTCACTACATGAAGCAAAATAAACCATGTATGAATCCACACATTCTATTGATTTGTGTTCATGATGGGGAATCATCCATAAGAAATTACTCAATTGTTGTCGTTTCAACAGAGAAACATATGTGATTGCAATTTGCAAGAATTTCACTGTTATATTTTTATTTGTTTTAGCAGTTTTCATAATATAGACAGAGAGAGTGCATACGTCTTTGGTTTTAATTTATGTGTGTGAGTGAGAGTGAGAATTTGTTTGTGAGAGAGATTGTGTGTTGTGTGTGTGAGAGAGGAAAAACTGAAAAAGTGTGAGTGTTTGTGTGTGAGAGAGAGAGAAAGAGAGAGTGTTTGAGGGAGAGAGTGTGTATGTGAGAGGGAGAGAGTGAGTGTGTGTGTGCGCGTGTGAGAGAGAGAGAGAGTGTTTCTGAGAGAGAGAGAAAGAGAGTGTTTGTTTGTGAGAGAGAGAAAGAGAGAGTGTTTGAGGGAGAGAGTGTGTCTGTGTGTGTGTGAGAGAGTGAGTGTGTGTGTGTGCGCGTGAGAGAGAGAGAGAGAGAGAGAGAGAGAGAGTGAGAGAGAGAGAGAGAGTGTTTGTGTGTGAGAGAGAAGGAAAACTGTGAGAAAGTGTGAGTGTGTGTGTGAAAGAGAAAAAGAGAGTGTTTGTGTGTGAGGGAGAAAGTGTGTGTGCGTGGGAAGGAGAGAGAGTGTGTGTGTGAGAGAGAGAGTGTGTGTGTGTGCGCGTGTGACAGAGAGAGAGAGTGCAATATATATCGTTTGCGATATTATGGTAATTGTTTTAGCGATGTGCAATTTGACAATATAGAGTATTTTGCAAAGCCAAACAAAACGCCTACAGAGTGCAAGCATACATTAGCTTGCAGGGTGATGAAGGAGTTAAACAGTGCATGAGTACATTTAGAGTGTGTTCTTTCACTGCATGATTCAGTTTATTAAAATGCATTAAGAATGATTGCAAAATTCAAGATATGGGAGTAGAAAATGTATATATTTACATTTTATATAGTTAAAATCACACAAAGGGTGCCGTTTTTCTTCAAAATAAGTATGATTACAAATGTGATATTGATTTTATACAACAGGTCAATAAACAATAAGTTAATATTAAGAGACTTACATTTTAGAGAGAGAGAATATGGAATATACAGCCATATTGTCTGTTTTTTAGTCCATTTCACGACAAATAATAATAATTCCAAACAAGCACAGCGAGGTTTTGAGTCTCAGTGATTCGTTCCTGAACGATTCAATCATTTAAACGATTCGGTTCAGTCGCAGTGACTCACTTGCTAAATTAATTAATTGTTTAAATGATTCGGTTCACTCGCAGTGACTCACTCATTAACAGTGACGTGCGGTTTAATTCCACATTTAAAGTCTATTTTCTTTTTTTTATATCAGTATTCAATGTTTAAAATGTCAAAAATTATGCATTTGTAACTGCAGGTTAAAGCACTTCATATCCCTCTGAGCTGCATTAAGTGTGTAAATATATCTAAACACCTTCAGATGTAACTTCTGCAGAGATTAATTTTGATAATATTGGTTTCATTTGTTTGGTAACTGCCTAAATGTGTTATCTTAATTTACTGATTAAAAGTTACAATTTGACTCAAAAGATGTACACTTTTAGAAAGAAATGCTTTATTAAAGGTAAAAATCTATTTAAACTTAAAAATATACATTTCTATCACTGATGTGAACTGACCACACAGCATATGAAGAATATCATAAACTGCAGCTGTGCACGGTAGTCAGATATTACCACACTCTACAAAATATCGTCCAATTATCGTTGTCTAAAAATATTCAGATATAATTTTTTTCAATATCGCACACCCCTAGTGCGAGTGTGTGTGTGTGTGTGCACATGTGAGAGAGAGACTGTGAGAGTATGAGAAAATGTGTTTGTGTGTGAGAGAGAGATAGATAGATAATGTGTGTGAAAGAGAGTGTAAGTGTGTGTGTGTGTGTATATATATATATATATAAATAATGAATCAGTACACTAGATGAGGTAAAATAAACCATGTATGAGTCAACATTGTATTGATTTTTTAACTCATGGTAGGGGATCATCCATATGGCACTTTTCCTCAAATTTGCTAAATTAGCATAAAAATGTGTTCCAACAATTACCTCTCCATCTGAGAAGGTTTTAGTGCCTGTGGGATCATAGTTTCATGCCACAGAATTTATCTTTAACCAGAGACAGTTGACAAACATGTTCATATCTAAAAACGTGTAAAAAAAAAAAAATACTTGTCCCAGTTTCTATCCCCCAGTTGCACAGTGTAAATTGTCTATTGCATGCACTAAAAAATTTGACATTCTGTACTTGTTTTGTGTTACTTGCATGTGTTCATTCAATAATAAGCAATGATCACTTGGTCTAGATTTCTTTTAGATGCTTAAATTTGCCCTAATCATTTTATATTTACTTTGATATAATAACTGTTCTATAGAAACTGTTTTTGTTAGTTTTTTAATGGGGACAAAATAAAATCTTCTTTTTTTTATTTAAAAGTAAATACAAATGTAGATATGTATATAAAATATTAGGGATGGGCATTTTAAGCAAAAGTAATATTCGATAATAGCTGGGTATTATTCGATTGCTATTTGAAAATCGTACCCTTCCCGCCCATGCACTCGCCCACCCACACACACACACACACACACACACACACACACACACACACACAGAGAGAGAGGGGGAGAGAGACCATCCAGGCTTTCAATTTGTTTAACAAACTGTTTAATTAGAGAATAGTCTATCTTAACCCAAGAAAATTAATGGCTGTAAAGTATGAGTGCTGAAACATATTAATATAACATAACCGAAGGACGGCATTTATTAACAGAACAGTCCGTCGATTATCAACTGCTCATAAGGCTAGGACATTTCTATTTTAAAAATGAGCATGAACATTCATATTATTAAAAAGAACATCTTAAATCTGATTAATGCATCAATGAATATTAGGCGTAAAACATATTGCGCGCTAAACATATTGTGAACCGCCTGAATGACGGCACTTATTATGTGAACATTAATTTTAACGTCTGTCTTCATAACAATAATCTATTTCATATATATTAAATGAACATGTTCACATGCTCGGGAAGAAGACGGCAGTGTTGTTCACAATTAGTTCGGGGAACTTTCAATTGAAACAAGGGAAGGAAGATCCATGCAGCTTCAGTTTTGTTTTTTTAATAGCAAGTTGGCATTATTTTGTTTCCTTTCTTTATTAATTTAATTTAGAAATATGATTGGAACATCTTACAGTGTAGTTTGTGTTCAAGCCGAAACAGAAGATTTTATTATTTAAAATAAAACAAACAAATATCCTGTTGATCTGTGCATCTGTACTCCAATATATAAATTCAATATGGATTAATTATTGCTAAAGTTACTTGCCAAGAGAGGTAGTTTGACATGCTTCATGTATTTGCCCGTGTCAGTCGCGGCTCTATGTGCTCGCGCTGTTTACACAGAACAGAACACAACGCGTATGAACTGAAAGGAGTTGTCTTTCGCGCCCAAATGCTTTTTAATCGCTTACATTTTTAAACAAACAAGGCTTAAAAACGCATGCAAATAATACAATTTAGTGACCACCTGCAGTGGCCCGATCTGGTAAGTGACAAATCCGAGCGTCCTTCACGCCATCGGACAGTCTTTATTGTCAAGCCCTGGTACACCTTTAGAAAATAATCGCACAACCTAATCGATATTCTATAATTAAATAGAATATTGAAAATCGTGACCCATCCCTATAAAATATGGTAATATTTTTGAAAATATCAATATTTAAAACATATTTATATTACCCAGCCCTAGCATGTGCAACACGACAGCTGTCAAGAAAATGATAAGTATAAATATAACAATAAGCAGGGCTCGAAATTGCGACCATTTCGGTCGCATATGCTCCCGAAATGTAATCTGTGCGACTCCAAAATATATTTGGGAGCATTTGTGCAAGTGCAAATAATTGCTGTGGTGCGACCTCTACAGTTCTCTGCTAAACGTTCAAGAATTACTGCACGCATGTGCCACGTGACCGGGAGCTAAAGCAGGTTAAGCTTTTCATTAGCGCGCTGGTCTAAAGTGTGCTTTTTCTGAGCCCGTGCACCGAAGCGCGAACTAAAAGCCTGTCTAACAGCGCCTGATTACTCAACTAAGTTATCTTTTGAGCCAATACTGTCAAAACACACAAGGTTTACATATAGACTCAGTTGGTTATGTTTAAAATGAAATTAAACCGGTGAGTGGAACCGAAGCGTGCCTGTATATTAGATGCGTGCAGCTCTTAAAGGGACAAAACTAAACATGCAGCCGACTGTCATTAAAGGGATAGTTCTCCCTACAATTTTATTTCTGTCATTATTTACTCACTGACATGTTGTCCCAAACCTGTATTAATTTATTTCTTGTGGTGAACACAAAAGAAGATATTTCAAAGAATGTGGGTAACCAAACAGTTGCTGGTCCACTTGATAGTAGGATATAAAAAAATACTATGGGACTCACTGGGGACCAGCAACTGTTTGGTTTTCCACATTCTTCAAAATAGCATGTATGTTCAGCAGAAGAAAGAAACTCACTCAGGTTTAAAACTAATTTTGAGTGAGTAAATGATGGTATTAATATAAAACACTATGACAGAATCGACAGACAGATGACCGAATTTATTCTTTAATGTTAAAACATTAAACCATAGAGGAAAAACATAACTCTCTACTCTTGACTGAAAAAAACAATACAGTTACTTTAATAGGAATCAATCTATAGTGTTTTATTTTCATTAATGGTTCATTCAATTTCTTGAATGCTCCTACTAAATATGCCTATTGTACCTGATAATTAAACACTGTTTGTATATTATGTGTAGTTGTAATGTGTATCTTTGTTCTTATTTTTCATAACAAAGATAAAATAATGACAAAGATTTTTATCTTCGCCCACTTTGGCCTAAATATCCACCATTCTTATTTATATTGTGTTTCCTTGAAAGGCTTTGTCTTTCTAATAGGGAAATTAGTTTGGCAGTACTGCTCAGACAAACTGGTAAAACTAACATGACAAAGAACTGTGATAAAATCGTGAAATGTCAAAAAATAAAAATTGATATAATATTTTTGCCATATCGCCCACCTACTTGGAACTGACCAATTTTGTGACCGCACTTGCACAAACTGCATTGAAATCATTTTCCAAATTTAATTTGTGTGGAAATATTACCAAGTCTGTAAGCAGTCATTAACAGAAGCCAGAGACGCTGAAGACGGACACAAAGAACATCAAAATACTGTAGCAGCCTGAGCAAGCTCAACGTTCACTATGCAAAATATAGAAAGGAAATCCTAAATATTGAATTGGGAGTGGGGTCTATATGAATGTATTTCTGAGGGAACTGTTTTGAGAAAAGTTTAAATGACATTTTCTTCTCATCTTGCATGTATAAAAACAAAGCACTGCAGCTTAAGGATCAGGTTCAATTGATTAAGCTTTTAATCATCAGGAAGGATGTTGCCCGCCCTTCCGCTCAATTGGCGGTTGTGTTGCTCCTTAATATTCAGTGGGTGCTCTAAAATAATTGTGGTGCTCCTAATTGAAGTTGGGAGCACCAGTGCTACCAAGTAAAAAGAGCCCTGAATAAGTATTATAAACATCGCTAATGCACAGTATATTACTCAAATCTTATGCTATCTATTAACAGCATTGTAAAACATTCACTACTTTACCCAAAATACTTCACTGTTACTGCAATATAAAAAAATAATATCTTACCTCAAATCACGTTTCTGCAAATCTACTGCAACAAAACTGAGAGAAAAAGAAATAACAACATAAACAATTACATTGGAAAAAAAACATATTTCACATTACATTTCAAGCTTTTCCCAGCATTATAATTATGAAACGGCCACCACCGACTGGCCTGTGGACAAAACTCAGGCCTATAATCAATTGCAAGCTTCACTAAACTCTGTCAATTATAGCTTTTAGTCAAAACTGCATATTATGAGAAATGATGACATCATTACATGTTGACTTTCTTAACAGAAAGTCTAATTATATTATTTATCCACTGAATTACGTTATCTGACAAGCATCACTGGTTTACAACACTGTATGAAATATTATTTCGTGATCACTGATGTGACTTATCTGTCAATCATGTTAGACGATAATTACATGCCCAGTCTCTTCCAATCAGAAACGCATTAACGTTACCGTTTCAGTTATGTACACAACAAACACAGAAAAACATTTAACAAATGAAATATTAAGCTAATAAACTAGCAGTTGTGAAATTATATAATATTAAAAGATAATTGGGAATTTTTTATAGCAATAAAACATTATACATTTAAATGACAAATGCCACAGTTTAACAACAAGCTTTAGTCAAAAAGGGCTAAAAATAACATTTATCACTAGTCTTGCCCAATGCACGGATATATTAGGATATACTAATGTAGAGACAAATACAATTTAAACGATCAACACAATATCAGTAAATAAAACAAAACTAGGGCCGCACGATATATTGTAGGGATGGGCATTTTAAGCAAAAGTAATATTCGATAATTGCTGGGTATTATTCGATTACTATTTGAAAATCGCACCCCTCCCCCCCCACCCACGGGCACACACACACACACACACACACACACACACACACACACAGAGAGAGAGAGGGGGAAAGAGACCATCCATGCTTTCAATCCGTATGATAACAAACTGTTTAATTAGAGAATAGTATATCTTAACCCAAGAAAATTAATGGTTGTAAAGTATGAGTGCTGAAACATTAATATAACATAACCGAAGGACGGCATTTATTAACAGAACAGTCCGTCGATTATCAACTGCTCATAAGGCTAGGACATTTCTATTTTAAAAATGAGCATGAACATTCATATTATTAAAAAGAAAATCTTAAATCTGATTAATGCATCAATGAATATTAGGCGTAAAACATATTGCGCGCTAAACATATTGTGAACCGCCTGAATAACTTATTATGTGAACATTAATTTTAACGTCTGTCTTCATAACAATAACCTATTTCATATATATATAAATATATTAAATGAACATGTTCACATGCTCGGGAAGAAGACGGGAGTGTTGTTCACAATTAGTTCGGTGAACTTTGAATTGAAACAAGGGAAGGAATATAGATCCCTGCAGCTTCTCAGAATTCCCCGTCTGAGCCCGTGTCTCTCTCTCTCTCTCTCTCTAGCTGAGCCATTTAAATAGTTCAGTTTTGTTTTTTAATAGCAAATTGGTCATTATTTTGTTTCCTTTCTTTATTAATTTAATTTAGAAATATGATTGGAACATCTTATTATTGTTAAATTCAAGTTTTCGTTTTTTTAAATACCAAGCGGCCAGCGCAAGTTTGATCAGTTTATCTTTCTCAAATAAATAACTAAATAATTAACATCATAATATTTTAAGAATAAAGTCAAATTACGATCATAAAATCATGTTACATTGCCTGAAGTTAAAGTGAAAATTACACCTGTATACAAAAAATATAAATATAAGTCACATCAATTGTAATTTTGCATATAAATATAATATAACCTGTCAAAAACGAATAATTTGAATGCGACTCAAAATATATTTGCATTTGTGCAAGTGCATGTTTTAATATTATTTTGAGTTGTTTGGTGCGAATAGTTCTCTCACAATATTGCTTAACAAAATTATTGTTCACGCAATGCTGAATGAGGGAGCTAAAGCAGGTTAAGCTTTTCATTCACTGGCTTAAAAGCATGCAAATGATACAATTTAGTGACCACCTGCAAACGCTGTGGAACTAAAAGCCTGTCTAACAGCCTGATTACTCAACTGGTATCTTTGAGCCAATACTGTCAAACACACAAGGTTTACATATAGACTCAGTTGGTTATGTTTGAAAATATCAATATTTTATATATATTACCCAGCCTGAGAACACGACAGCGTGCCTGAAAATGATAAGTATAAATATAACAATAAGCAGGGCTCGAAATTGTGACCATTTTGGTCGCATATGCTCCCGAAATGTAATCTGTGCGACTCCAAAATATATTTGGGAGCATTTGTGCAAGTGCAAATAATTGCTGTGGTGCGACCTCTACAGTTCTCTGCTAAACGTTCAAGAATTACTGCACGCATGTGCCACGTGACCGGGAGCTAAAGCAGGTTAAGCTTTTCATTAGCGCGCTGGTCTAAAGTGTGCTTTTTCTGAGCCCGTGCACCCGAAACGCGCGAACTAAAAAGCCTGTCTAACAACGCCTGATTACTCAACTAAGTTATCTTTTGAGCCAATACTGTCAAAACACACAAGGTTTACATATAGACTCAGTTGGTTATGTTTAAAATGAAATTAAACCGGTGAGTGGAACCGAAGCGTGCCTGTATATTAGATGCGTGCAGCTCTTAAAGGGACAAAACTAAACATGCAGCCGACTGTCATTAAAGGGATAGTTCTCCCTACAATTTTATTTCTGTCATTATTTACTCACTGACATGTTGTCCCAAACCTGTATTAATTTATTTCTTGTGGTGAACACAAAAGAAGATATTTCAAAGAATGTGGGTAACCAAACAGTTGCTGGTCCACTTGATAGTAGGATATAAAAAAATACTATGGGACTCACTGGGGACCAGCAACTGTTTGGTTTTCCACATTCTTCAAAATAGCATGTATGTTCAGCAGAAGAAAGAAACTCACTCAGGTTTAAAACTAATTTTGAGTGAGTAAATGATGGTATTAATATAAAACACTATGACAGAATCGACAGACAGATGACCAAATTTATTCTTTAATGTTAAAACAACGAAACCATAGAGAAAAACATAACTCGCTACTCTTGACTGAAAAAAACAATACAGTTACTTTAATAGGAATCAATCTATAGTGTTTTATTTTCATTAATGGTTCATTCAATTTCTTGAATGTTCCTACTAAATATGCCTATTGTACCTGACAATTAAACACTGTTTGTATATTATGTGTAGTTGTAATGTGTATCTTTGTTCTTATTTTTTTCATAACAAAGATAAAATAATGACAACGATTTTCTTATCTTCGCCCACTTTGGCCTAAATATCCACCATTCTTATTTATATTGTGTTTCCTTGAAAGGCTTTGTCTTTATAATAGGGAAATTAGTTTGGCAGTACTGCTCAGACAAACTGGTAAAACTAACATGACAAAGAACTGTGATAAAATCGTGAAATGTCTAAAAAATAAAAATTGATATGATATTTTTGCCATATCGCCCACCCCTACTTGGAACTGACCGGTTTTGTGACCGCACTTGCACAAACTGCATTGAAATCATTTTCCAAATTTTCATTTGTGTGGAAATATTACCAAGTCTGTAAACAGCCATTAACAGAAGCCAGAGACGCTGAAGACGGACACAAAGAACATCAAATACTGTAGCAGCCTGAGCAAGCTCAACGTTCACTATGTGAAATATAGAAAGGAAATCCTAAATATTGAATTGGGAGTGGGGGTCAATATGAATGTATTTCTGAGGGGAACTGTTTTGAGAAAAGTTTAAATGACATTTTCTTCTCATCTTGCATGTATAAAAAACAAAGCACTGCAGCTTAAGGATCAGGTTCAATTGATTAAGCTTTTAATCATCAGGAAGGATGTTGCCCGCCCTTCCGCTCAATTGGCGGTTGTGTTGCTCCTTAATATTCAGTGGGTGCTCCTAAAATAATTGTGGTGCTCCTAACTTCTTGAAGTTGGGAGCACCAGTGCTACCAAGTAAAAAAGTTAATTTCGAGCCCTGAATAAGTATTATAAACATCACGATATCGATGCTAAATTGATATATCGTGCAGTCCTAACAACTACATGTACAGAATGCACAGTATATTACTCAAATCTTATGCTATCTATTAACAGCATTGTAAAACATTCACTACTTTACCCAAAATACTTCACTGTTACTGCAATATAAAAAAATAATATCTTACCTCAAATCACGTTTCTGCAAATCTACTGCAACAAAACTGAGAGAAAAAGAAATAACAACATAAACAATTACATTGGAAAAAAAACATATTTCACATTACATTTCAAGCTTTTCCCAGCATTATAATTATGAAACGGCCACCACCGACTGGCCTGTGGACAAAACTCAGGCCTATAATCAATTGCAAGCTTCACTAAACTCTGTCAATTATAGCTTTTAGTCAAAACTGCATATTATGAGAAATGATGACATCATTACATGTTGACTTTCTTAACCAAAAGTCTAATTATATTATTTATCCACTGAATTACGTTATCTGAGAAGCATCACTGGTTTACAACACTGTATCAAATATTCTTTCGTGATCACTGATGTGACTTATCTGTCAATCATGTTAGATGATAATTACATGCCCAGTCTCTTCCAATCAGAAACGCATTAACGTTACCGTTTCAGTTATGTACACAACAAACACAGAAAAACATTTAACAAATGAAATACTAAGCTAATAAACTAGCAGTTGTGAAATTATATAATATTAAAAGATAATTGGGAATTTTTTATAGCAATAAAACATTATACATTTAAATGACAAATGCCACAGTTTAACAACAAGCTTTAGTGAAAAAGGCTAAAATAACATTTATCACTAGTCTTGCCCAATGCGGATATATTAGGATATACTAATGTAGAGACAAATACAATTTAAACGATCAACACAATATCAATAAATAAAACAAAACTAGGGCCGCACGATATATTGTAGGGATGGGCATTTTAAGCAAAAGTAATATTCGATAATCGCTGGGTATTATTCGATTACTATTCGAAAATCGCTCCCCTCCCACGCATGTACACACACACACGTACGCACACACACACACACACACACACACACACACACAGAGAGAGAGAGAGGGGAAAGAGACCATCCATGCTTTCAATCCATATGATAACAAACTGTTTAATTAGAGAATAGTCTATCTTAACCCAAGAAAATTAATGGTTGTAAAGTATGAGTGCTGAAACATTAATATAACATAACCGAAGGAGGCATTTATTAACAGAACAGTCCGTCGATTATCAACTGCTCATAAGGCTAGGACATTTCTATTTTAAAAATGAGCATGAACATTCATATTATTAAAAAGAAAATCTTAAATCTGATTAATGCATCAATGAATATTAGGCGTAAAACATATTGCGCTAAACATATTGTGAACCACCTGAATGACGGCACTTATTATGTGAACATTAATTTTAACGTCTGTCTTCATAACAATAACCTATTTCATATATATATAAATATATTAAATGAACATGTTCACATGCTCGGGAAGAAGACGAGAGTGTTGTTCACAATTAGTTCGGGGAACTTTGAATTGAAACAAGGGAAGGAATATAGATCCCAGCAGCTTCTCAGAATTCCCCGTCTGAGTCTGAGCCCGTGTCTATCTCTCTCTCTCTCTCTCTAGCTGAGCCATTTAAATAGTTCAGTTTTGTTTTTTAATAGCAAATTGGTCATTATTTTGTTTCCTTTCTTTATTAATTTAATTTAGAAATATGATTGGAACATCTTATTATTGTTAAATTCAAGTTTTAGTTTTTTTTAAATACCAAGCGGCCAGCGCAAGTTTGATCAGTTTATCTTTCTCAAATAAATAACATCATAATATTTTAAGAATAAAGTCAAATTACGATCATAAAATCATGTTACATTGCCTGAAGTTAAAGTGAAAATTACACCTGTATACTCTGCCAAAAAAATAATAATAAGTGTGGCATCCAACCTGTCATTCTTCACATTTAACACGAAAAACAGCACAAATATTTTGCATATAAATATAATATATCAACCAGTGGAATATTACGTTATTATTTCAGCAAAAAACGAATAATTTGAATGCAGGGAGCTCGTCAGGGCTTCATTAATGGGAAACAGGACTTGAAGGCGGCAGAGAAGCGCTCTGTGGAGTGCATGTTTTAACTTTGGTTTATTATTTTGAGTTGTTTGGGACGCTGTAACAAACGGCCCCTCTCACAATATATTGCTTAACAGGTCTATTGTTCACGCAATCAGGCTGAACGTATCAGAAGTTAAGTTGAAAGGAGTTGTCTTTCGCGCCCAAATGCTTTTTAATCGCTTACATTTTTAAACAAACAAGGCTTAAAAACGCATGCAAATGATACAATTTAGTGACCACCTGCAGTGGCCCGATCTGGTAAGTGACAAATCCGAGCGTCCTTCACGCCATCGGACAGTCTTTATTGTCAAGCCCTGGTACACCTTTAGAAAATAATCGCACAACCTAATCGATATTCTATAATTAAATAGAATATTCGCAAATCGTGACCCATCCCTAATATATTGCATGCGATAGTCATGTGCATCTCTTAAGCCGTAAATCTCCATCAGCTGCTTTCAGATGGAAACGCATGTAATACCGTAATTATAATTCTCATGTACAAAATACAGCCACAAAACAAGCAAACACGCGAAAAATAACATAGAATAACCTCAAAATATCACCATTGGCTAAATTTAAGTCACAGATTATTAAGATTACAAACACAGAAAAAAAAACACACATCTTACCTTGCCAGCAAAAAGACAAAATGGCTTCACTTCCGGACAAAACGATCTCTCTGACAAAAGCGAGGCTCCGGTGAGAAGAAACACGGAAGTATTGCCTTTAATCACAGGATTAAAGGCAATGTTTTTTTTTTAAACAGCTCGTGGGATTCGACATCCTTCATCGGCCCATTTTTCGACATCTGCAATATTAAATCGCGGTAGCAGCTCTAGGTTGGTAGTCCAAGTCATTGTTGTTTACCTTTACATCCGGGTTTCTTCCCACCGGAGCCTCGCTTTCGATTTCAAAATGGCGGCTGCGCGAAATCGGCCTATAGCACATATACTCTCCAGTGGTGTGCTATTATAGTGTAGGTTTGCTATTACAAACCTTGTAATTTTACCTAATCCCTCTCACACATACAATTTGTACTTACCTTCCCACACACAAAACACTAACGCACATACATATTATAATTTTAATTATATACACCGATCACATTAGCTGTGAAATTCTCCGTATTACAAGAAACCACATTTTTTCTGATGTGTTGAAATCTTTATCTTTAAAATCGATTATTAAAAATAAAGAATATGAAACAACAAAGATTGTTATAACTTGTTTTACTCCTCACTAATCTTTATTTGAAGATTTTATCTATGAAGTACTTCAGATGAACTGAAGAGGGCAGTAAGCACTTGTTATTCTGCGATCCGCCGTAAAACTAGAAGAAGAAGAAAGAAGGAGGGCAGTAATACGCATTTGAAGCGTCTAACCAGCCTCAAATCACACACGAAGTAGAGACAACGATCTGTACGCCATTTTGGACTTTCCTTTACACATTTTTCACGCGTTTATCCGATTCTCCGTGTTTCTCTTCAATCGTGTTGTAATTTCCTGAAAACAACAAAAGAAACGAAGATGACCAACAATCAAGCCAATGACGAAATATTACCAACGATATCGGGCTACGTACATAGCGTATCTCCCGTAAAGATGTCCCAGAACAACAACAAATATTTCAACGCAGTAATGCAAGTGACCAGACATGACTATCACCACACAGTAATATATGCAACAGAAAAGCATCAAACTTTGATGCTTGCTGACAGAAACAAAACCCCCATCAAACTACAAAACGCTCGAAGAAAAATCAGTAAGTATACAACTTCACCATTAGCCTACATTATTTTTGCTCAAGTCTATATTAACATGTAATGCTACACTAAAAATGTTTTCTACTAATAACCTAATATAAGCTTTTCAAACTTTGCCAAACTTAATTCACCATTTTTTACTACCTCATCCTTAATTACATAATCTATACTTTATATTCGTGTTAAAAACTGCTTTAAACCTATTTAAATTTCTAACAATTTTTGATCTTATAAAACTACTAACACATTTGGGCAAATGCCCATTATTTAAGCATTTATATAAAATAACTGGAATACACTAATCTCTTCTTTTTACTTACAGGCATGACTGACCCAAACAAATTCGACATAAAACTTAATCGAGCCACCACAATCGATGTAACAGAATTAAATTTCCACATAAATCTCCCGAAGAAGCTGCCCCCATCAAGATTGCAGATATCAAAACTCTGCCTGCTCGCCAACAAGTAAGTGAATTTACATATTCTTATTTTTTTTCTCAGAAAAAAAGTTATATTTCTAGCCAATTAATAATAACTTTCACATAACAAAAAAACTAATATGAATAATACCTGAATAATAAAATAAATATAGCAGTACATATTACACTTTCAAATTAATCGTATCTATTCACAACAAACACAAATATATTATTAAATTCCAAATCCAACATCACTATTATAGTAAAAACTGTTTAAAAATTATTATTGCACACAAACTACAACAACTAATCATTCTAACAGCTCATACTAAAAAAAGTATTGCAAAAAAAACAGATCATATGATAGAAATATATTTAAAAAAGTAAACACATAATCACCTTTAATATACACAACAAAAATAACTTAAAAAATACATAAGTTATTAAAGATGAATCACAATCGTCAAATATTCACCAGATTATAAAATATAATATACATTACACAATTATTATTTTAAACATTGTCCCATGTTTCTCATGCTGATACTGTAATGACACATTCACATAAGCAGAGGGTTGTACTACCAGTAACACACCTAAAAGCTATCAAAAACACCAAACAACATTTTCACACACACACACACACTGTAAACTTGCAAAACAGTTATATTAAGTTGTGACAATGTCAGATAAAAAGTCTGTCCAAAACAAAAACATCCCAAAGTAGATTACAAGTATGCCTGAAACCTTATTCTGAAAAGTACAGAAAACAAATAACAAATTCTACAGAAACAATAACACCACGTTTAACCACTTGTTAAAAGTAAACTAATATATTACACTACATAGCATTTCACTTACCACATAAACAGTATAAGTAATTATAACTAATTGGACTATATCAAATGATTTGCTAATCCTGATCACCACTTATAAACATTTAATTTTCAAAAATGTGTGGTAACTACTGTCAACTGCTGTTCTATAATTGTGATCATAAAACTAAAAGTACAAAACAAACGCACGTTCAAAAGCATTTTCAATGCCCCACATATTAATAACAACTCCCTGATACCCACAATTTGTACAAAGTATAATTATCCAATGATATAATTACGACAGAATATATTGAAGCAGATTTTTCCTCCCATTTCATTTGAAAATTAAATTTTACAACAAAATAGCCTAACCTTATATGCAATGGATTTATATTAAGGACAATTCACAACACACCAACAAACAACTTTACTATTTTATTTACAATTTTATGAAAATCTAATGTCAAATTCACAACAACCTCAGACAGAAAGTCAGTTAAGACCGGTAACTAATTATAATCAATAAAACTTAAATTGTATTTTATTTTCAACCATGAAAGAGGGTGTAACTCTAACTCGTAACAAAATGTAAGGTCCTGTAACCACAATCAAGATTTTACTGTTATTAATATCTTTGCATGTCATCCTTCATCTAAAAAAAACACAATTAAAACAAAATAGACAGTGACTGAAGCTTGCTTTGAAATTAACATTGTTATGCCAATGAATCATAACCATGTCAGATTACATCACAGTTTTTTTAGCAAATGATTTACACTACTAAGACATTCCACTATCCAACAAATACCAAACAACCATATTCAATCAAATTAAAACCAGCTCCAACTAATGCCAACAAACAACAACAGTGATAACACACTAAGGGTGTGCAATATTGAAAAAAAAAAGAGATCTCTATTTTTTTCGATAACAATAATTAGACGATATTTTGCAGAGTTTGTTATTTTACTGATATCTGAATACTCTGCACTGCTGCAGTGATGATATTCTTCATATTCTGTGTGCTCAGTTCACATCAGTGATTATTTCATCTTTTAATTTAAGATTAAATAAGATTTTTACCTTTAATAAAACCATTTTGTTTCTAAAATTGTACATATTTTGAGTCAAATTGGTATCTATTATTAACCAGTCAATCAAGATTATACACATTTAGGCTGCTCCCAAACAAATGAAACCAGTATTATCAAAATGAATCTCTGCAGAATTTCAGAAGTGTTTAGATGTATTCACACACTGTTTAATGCAGCTCAGAGGGATATGGAGTACTTTAACCAGTTACAAATGCATCATTTTTTTGTACATTTTAAACATAAAACATTGAATTCTGATATTAAAAATTATTTTAAAATTGAAAATAGACTTTAAATATGAAATTTGCTAACCGCGCTGGAACACAAAAGTTCTGATACGTGCAGCCTGATTAAATTAACAATAAACCTGTTAAGAAATATATTGTGAAAAAAACATTTATTACAGCATCCCAAACAACTCAAAACAATAAATTACAAAGTTAACAAAACCATACACTCCACTGCGCTGATCAAGAGCGCTTTTCTGCCACCTTCACATGCTATCAGAACAGCATGTTTCCCACTTATAAAGTCATGATTACGAGCTTCCTGCATTCAAATTATTAGTTTTTTTCTTGAAAGAATAATATAACATTCCACTGGTTGATAACAATAAATATGTATATGCAAAATATTTATGCTGTTTTTCCGAGTTAAATGTGAAGAATGACAAGTTGGATACCACAGACTTTATTTTTTTGTAGAGTATACAGGTGTAATTTTCACTTTAACTTCACACAATGTAACATGATTTAATTATAGTAATTTTGACTTTATTCTTAAAATATTACGACGTTAATCTTTACTAATTTGTTTGTGAAAGATAAACTGATCAAACTTGCGCTGGCCAATCTGTATTTAAAAAAAATAAAACTTGAATTTTAACAAGCATAAAACGTTTCAATCATATTTCTGAATTCAATTAATAAAAAAACTAAACTAAATAATAACCACTTTGCTATTAAAAACTATTAGAGAACTATTTAAATGACTGCAACAGAAGCTTTGTAATGAGATAGAGAAAAAAAAACAGGCCGAGAATTCTAATAAGCTGCACAACTCTATATTCATTCCCTTGTTTCCATTAAAAGTTCCCCAAATAACTGTGAACAATTGTGTTCCCGTCTTCTTCCCCACAATGTGCACATGTTCTAAAAAAAAATATATATATATATACATATACATATATATATGTGAAACAGGTTATTGCTATGAACACAGACATTAAAATTGATGTTCACATAATAAGTACCATCATTCAGGCTGTTGACAATATTTTAGCAGGTCTTATATTTTAAACCTAATATTCATTGATGAATTATACTGTTGATATTTTTTTTTAAGTAATAGGAATGTTCATGCTCATTATTAAAATAGAAATGCCCACGCCTTATGAGCAGTAGATAGTCGATGGACTGTTCTGTTATAAATGTTGTCATTCAGTTATGTTATATATATTTCAGCAATCACACATAACCATTAATTGCAAGGGTTAAGATACAGTATTCTATAATTAATGAAACCATTTGTTATCATACAGATTGAAAACATGAATTGGGTCTCTCCCTCTCTCTCTATTGAAATGTGTGTATATGTATGCATGCGTGCATATATGGATGCATGCACAATACAATTTTTATTTTAAAATGAATATAACCCAACTATTATCAAATATAACTAGCTTAAAATGCCCATCCCTAGTTTCAACACATTACAATCATTATATAGTTTATCTTCTAAATTAAACAATTTATCATAAACTTTGAACATGTCTCCCTCTCAAAATGTTTATGGAAATTTGTGCATACATAGAAAAGAGTGAAACAATTATCAAATAATACCCAGCAATTAAAAAAAATACTTTTCATTGAAATGCTCACCCCTAATAGTCATAACAAATTACAAATTGAACTTAACCAGCTTCAAACTTGATAATGTTTCAAAATTACTTTACAATTATTACTCATATGTAATCTATTTAAACTGTAAAATGTGACACTTTGCAAATAATATAATATATCACTACAATATACTGAAGCACTAACTATATTGTAATAAATGATATTGTATGCAAACTTTCACACTTTTGAAATCTCAATAATGGATTCTCTCTCTATCTATCTATCTATCTATCTATCTATCTATCTATCTATCTATCTATCTATCTATCTATCTATATACATAAATACATATATTGTACTATATGTATATATTGTTTATTGTACAATCTTCTAATGAGAGGTTTGACTGCTTTAGTAATCTCCATGAGTACAACTCTTAATGTTTAAACATATAATGATATTCTAGGGAATCTAGTTTTATATCAACAGTTTGGACAGAACTCTTTTCTATTCTAACATGACAGTGTCTCTGTGTATAAGACAAGAATCAAAGAGAAATGATGATTCAGTCAGTGTGGAAGAACTTGACTGGTCTGCAGAAAGCAGCTGAACACCTCTGGTGTGACTTTAAATGAGACACAAACTCATCACCAAACACCAATGACTTGTACATTCATTAAATGAACAAAAGTACTGGAACACCCCTTCTTTAGAAAATAAAAAGGCACTTCTAAACTTTGACAACAAATATGGAAACTTAAAATGTATTTAAACTGTATTTCCACATTTGTTGCAACAATTTTTGAAGTGTATGAAATGACTGTACCCATATGTACAACTCATTGGTGTTTCATTATTCATTTTTGGCTCATAAAATATTGTCAATTTCCTTTCACCTGTTAACAATAATACCTAATGAAAGCGGTGTTCAGTACATTTGCTAGTTTCATCCATGTTGAAACTATTAACAACTTTCATTTTCAAAAACAAAGTAAATATTCTTACTGCAACACTGGCTCCTAAAAGTAATCTCTTATCACCATTTAATAGCAAAACAATGTAACTAATTCATTCAAAACACAATTTTACACTCATTTACTAACAATTCTGCTGCAATATAACAAATATAACAAACTCAATGCACTACTTCTCTGCAGACTCACTGCACACAACACATACCAACAGAGACAACACTGCGCCAAAATACTCAGACCTTGCACTCGCAGGATAACACTGCTGACATCTTCCAACCAAAGCACAACAAAATGTTATCCAAATAACTCACTATATTAACTCATAATGACAATAATATGGAGCATTAGAATTTTATCTGCTGCATTATTTCCTCTCTCAATTAGTATTTCTTCTCCAAATCAGTAAACAAAATGTTTAACACACAATCATACATGAAAAAAATGCCATCATATATCGTGGAACTAATATAGTTGTAAAAAATAACATAATATGAATATATGATCATGCTGTCTAACACTACCACCATGACACACATTATAAAAAATTTCAACTTCAGCAAACAATTGATCCACATGAAGAAATCAAATACATCTGTTGAACTCTAATAATCACACTCCTTTCAATCAGTAAAATTAAACAACCAAAAACAACTATAGTATGCGTGTGTGTGTGTGTGTGTATATATATATATATATATATATATATATATATATATATATATATATATATACACACACACACATATACAATTAAATTACAAATTAAATAATATACAAAATAAAGCTTTTTAATGCATATGTCTATGTGCTATGTATAATTATTGTGTGTGTGTATATATATATATATATATATATATATATATATATATATATATATATATATATAAAATTACAAATAATAATATCCAAAATAAAGCTTTTTAATGCATATGTCTATGTACTATGTATAATTATTGTGTGTGTGTGTGTGTATATATATATTACTGTGTACATTACACACATCTGTGTATATTATAAAGCACTATTTTAACAGCATCATTTTTATTTTATTATATACACTTTTTAAACTTATCATATCTCTAATTAAGAATACGAACCTATATAACTTTCTATAATAAGAAACACAAATCTCATAAGACGTATTAATAAATAATAAATAGCACAAATAACTTACTATACAATTAATATCAAACTAAATTATTTTTGTCAAACATAAAAAGAAAATAATAGAACAGCAACTAATTACTTGACGATATAAACTAATGCAAACATAAAAAACTAATTACTTTTGCAAACAACCTTCTAACCTTTACAATACAAAAAAATCTAAATTCTTATAGTTCTTAACACTTATTTAAATTATCCTAAAACCTAATTTATTCTTACAAATCTTTTGTTTACTGAGTCAAAAATATATTTAACTAATTCATCAAACCAGTCAGTAATTAAAAACACAAACTTCCTCAACTTATCTAGATTGTTTCTTGCTTTGTGCATTTGTTTTCATTTTGAAATAAAAGAATGTACAAAAATACGCAAGAATAACAAGAATGATATTTTACTATGAAAGTTCAACCCACCATAATTACATTGACAACAATAATGCAATTAATAGTTGCACCATTCATTTGTATGTATTGTGATGTACCTTAATTATAATCAATTCATAATAACAGAACATATTCAAATAATTAATAAATCTCTTTTCCCCTACAGATTTCCAAACTGCAAGCTGCTGTATATCAGATTGATCCATCCAGCTCCACAGTCACAATCAGAGACAAAGAGTGTGAAGTCAAAAATTCAGTTATTGCTGATGAAACATCTTTCATCGAGATCTCCCTTTGGGAGAAACACATTGACATGGTCAAAAAAGGACTGTCCTATGTATTCACCAACTTGGCAACAAGACATTTCAAAGGAACCACAACCCTCACAACAACTCGACAAACAAACATAACTCTGTTGGATCACCCAATTACATATTCCACACCCGAAATAGAAAGTCATCAAACAACAATACACCATCTTACTTCAGAACTTGAAGGTGCTGTCATACACCTAATGAAACTGTGCCCAAAATGCCATACTCCACAAAAAGATTTCAGTCTGGCCAATAACTTCCACAGATGTCACAGTTGCAAAATTCTAAGAAAAACACCCAGCTATCTCAGTAAGTGCAATGGCACTCTGACAATTCATATGGAAGACGAAGAAATTGGATTGTCAATCAGTAATTCCATCCTTACTAAATTCATGAAACAGCACCATGATATGACCAAAATGGATGCTCAAGATATTGAAGAATTCTTAATCACAGCGGGACCTTTGTCAATAGAGTACACCGAAGAGAACCAAATTATCAACCTTTCCAAAAACAGTAACCCACAGCCAGAAGATCATAACAGTGATGAAGAATTATGTATAGCATCAACTGAACACATACTTGTAACCTCAAAAGCAGTGGAACAAAGCAAACCTTTAACACTGAAACACATGGCACAAGAAGATCTAGATACCACAATGTCTCAACTGCCAAATAAACTGAACAAATTGTCAAACGCTCTGAAAACTCCATGTTCTACCCAAACCAAACTCACAGAAAACATCCAAGATACTCAAACACTTCAAGTACCTTCCCTGCCTTCAGAAAACACAAGACAAGCAAAAATGACAACTAAAAAAAAATCTTCACAACCTTCAGGCTTTGAAGACAAAAAAACAAATAACTTTCTGTGAAACAGAAATACACTTCTCAAATAACTTTTCACAGGTATGTTCCACATTCACAAACACACATGTATACAAATATTCATTACTCCTCATTACTACAAATTTCCAACCTACAAACACAAAATACAAATTTATATCAATTAATTTATGACATTACATGACATCTTATTTTACCTATACTGTCCAATTATATTCTAAAGATTAACACAAGTCTTACTAAATAGCTGCAACACACAAACAAATAATTAAATCAATGGTTTACATTATTGACTGACCTACTGTTTTAATTGTCTATATAATTATATCTGTAAACCTTTCTCATGTTTTTCACACTAAACAGATTGATGCATCAGAGTTCCAAATTTAAGCTGTTCAATATAAAAATTCAGCTGCCAGTTAAACTGAAGAAACAAACAGGTATGCTCCACCTTCACATTAACACACACATACAAACATTCATTACTCCTCACTACTAAAAAAACATTATTATTATATTTATATAATTATTTACTTAACACACAACATATCTTAACTATAATGCCTAAACTTTATTTTTAGCTCACGAAACATGCTCTGTGTGAAAACACAAATAATTTGTTTTTTAAACATAACTAAAATAATAATTTTTATTTTGTTTTTGTCTATGCATTCTATGAAAAACTTAAACTAACAATAAACAGAGCATCTCAAATTTCATTTAAAATACATTCATCTCTATTCCAAGAATGAACAACATTGTAAGTGCATTTCTATAACATTATAAATAATTCCTAAATGTTCATTTTTAAATAAACTGTCCCCTTAATGTTATTTATATTCTTATGCCTTATAACTTTTCTCATGTTTTCCAGGCTTAACAAATAGATGCATCAACGTTCCAGAATTCAGCTATTCAACTTCAAACAATGTTATTGCTGCTTTATAATTTACTTCTCATAGGTAAACTCCACCTTCACACACACACACATACATGCATTCCTTCTTTTACACTTCAAATTACTTCACATTATTCAAGATGACCAAAACATTTACTTAAACTTACATTTATTCTTTCTTTCAATAAACAAATCAAATTTACTTCTATATATAAACATATCACTTATACCTTTAAAGCTTTGAACAGCTACATTCTTGTTAGACATTCATATATTACAACATACATTATATAATGTTTGATCCTATAATTTAATTGTTCTAGACATACTTCAACCTAATGAAATTATATGATTTATGAGTGAACTTGAATATGTTCATCTCCCAACAGTGTTGTAGATCCTCAAAACACATTTAAAAACATCTCAATTCAATGTAGGAGCCTAACCTAAACAGATAATACCTATTACATATACATTAAAATGCCATCTATTAACAATTAACAAATTTATTACACAATTGTTACAAATCACACCAACTAAATAATTCCAAGAATTATTCAGTAAACTGTCTCTTTAATATTAATTGTGATTAAGCCTAACAATTATTGTCATGTTTTCCAGATGGAAGAGAACAACGAACCAGAGATCCACACTTCAATTCTTCAATTTAACTCTAAGAATACAAAAGAAATTACTTCTATCTTCACCTTTCCCTAAACTTTGTTCTATATTTTGTAAACAAAAAAAAAGTTTGTAAACATTTTACCAATCACTTGTTCTGTTAAAATTAATCTAAACACATTTCAATTACTATATAATGTGTACTTATTGCTATACCTAAATTGTTAAAATATTCTTATTTGTGTTTATAATTGTTCTTCATTACAAATACAAACCTTTTACATCCAATATGCATAACATGCATAATGCAGAAAGAAAGTTTATATAAAACTTTTGATTTTATCTTACTGAGTTTAAAAGTAAGTTTGTTAATTTTTGTAATCATATATTCTGTAAGTGTTTTGAATAAACAGTTCAATTACTACATGTGTGCTTATTGATATACCTAAATTGTTAATATACCCTTATTTAAAACCTTTTGCATCCAACATTCATAAATGTTATAATTAGAGGTTCTTGCACAGTGCAGAATCCCTATTGTAATTGTAAAGATTTTTATTATTATTAGGGGTTCTTACACAAACTCCAGAATCCCTATTGTAATTGTTAAGATTTGTATTACAGGTTCTTGCACAAAGTGCAGATTGACTTGAAATTTGGTATACAGTATCTCTGTCCAAAGGGGAACAAAACATTCTAAAGACATTTGCATATCTCAAAAAACATGGCCGCCATTGGCCAAACAAATTTAAACACCTATTAGACAAGGTTAATAAAGGTCAATCAGAACGAAACTCGATGGGCATGTTCAACTCATGGCCCTTAAGGTCTGTAAGAATTTTGAAAGAAATCGGCCACTAGTTGGCGCTAACGAGTTTTATGGCTCTGTAATCACGTGTCGTTTAACGTATCCACACAATATGCATATCATTTGATAGATATCCTTATGATGAGCAACTTTGGCCCACCGCACATTGCTCTCAATCAAATCGTTAATTAAATATTAATAAATATGTCAAAACCTACTTTTGCGACCTAGTCTCTGGTTTTTTTCTCAACCTCGATCAAACCACTGTAGTAATAATCTATGGACGCTCTAGATCAATAATTATCGAAAAAAAGTGGAATTGTGTCCTTTGGTTAGCTAGAATTAGCTCATTTAAAAATGGGGCCTGGTCACACATAACCAAAGGCCTATAAAACCTAAACAAAATCTTGAAACTTTATGAAAGTTGGTGAAAACAAGTGTCACATTAACCTTAACAGCCATGCAAAATTTCATAGAGATCGGACCATAGGTGACGCTATAACAGTGAAAAAGGCCTCAAAACACAGTATTTCTAAGGTAAATGACCTCAAATCAATGTAGTACTGTTCTCTAGACTCTCTAGATCAATAATTATCAAAAAAACAGTTGAACGTGTGTGTGTGTGTGTTTCTGTGAGCCTGTTGTCCATTTTCGATGTGTTTCACTGTCACCTATGAATCAAGGTTGGCCTAGACCATAAAAGCACACCCTGATGCCTCAAAGCAAGAACCCCGCTTAATGCTGCTCGCAGCTTTAATTATTATTATTATTATTATTATTATTATTATTATTCTGCTTCTGCCGTAAAACGACGCGTGCAGCCCAAACCGTAAGGCCTAGAGACTTGAAACTTTGCCAGATGGTAGACCTCAATTTGAGGAACGTATCATAAGTCTCCTAAATAATCAGCCCATAATCGGCTATACAAAATGGCTATCTCCGATTTCATTTCCGCCTAGATAGTTTTTCCGCCATTTTGAAATTTGTCCAAAACCTACTTTTCGAACTAGTCCTAGGTTTTTCACCGATCGGAACCAAACCACTGCAGAAATGTTCTCTGGAAGTGAATATCAATAATTATCGAAAAAAAGTTGAAATTTCAACTCACGTTTTGCAAAGGCGTAAAAACGTTCGAAAGAGGCGGGGCCAATTTTTACTTAAATAGCTATAACTCTTGAGCGGAATGAGATATCTTCACCAAACTCAGGACACATGTGTATGACATTGTTTTTGGTCAAATAAAAAAATTGCCCAGATTCGCCACTTGGTGGCGCTATAAGATTGGAAAACTGTAACGCATAAACCGTTGGTCTGATTAACTTGAAATTTGGTATACAGTATCTCTGTCCGAAGGGGAACAAAAGGCTATAAGGACATTTGCATATCTCAAAAACATGGCCGCCATTGGCCAAACAATTTTAAACACCTATTAGACAAGGTTAGCAGAGGTCAATCAAAACGAAACTCTATGGGCATGTTCAACTCATTGTTCTAAAGGTCTGTAAGAATTTTGAAAGAAATCGGCCACTAGTTGGCGCTAATTTGATTTTGGCTCTGTAATCACGTGGTGTTTTACATATCCACACAATATGCATATCATTTGATAGCTCTCATCATATTGAGCAACTTTGCCTCTAGAACCATTGCTGTCAATCAAATCGTTCATTAAATATTCACACATTTGTAAAAACCTACTTTTGCGAACTAGTCTCTGGTTTTTTTCTCAACCTCGATCAAACCACTGCAGTAATAATCTCTGGACTCTCTAGATCAATAATCATTGAAAAAAAGTGAAATTTTGTCCTTTGGTTAGCTATAATTAGCTCATTTAAAACAAGTGGGCGTGGCCACATAAACCCAAAGGCCTATAAAACCTAAACAAAAACTTGAAACTTTACGAAAGTTGGTGAAAACATGTGTCAGATGACCCTTAACAGCCATGCAAAGTTTCATGGCGATCGGACCATAGGTGGCGCTATAACAGTAAAAATAGCTCTCAAAAACACTATATTTGTATAGAAAATGACCTCACATTGTTGAGCATGTTCATAATTCACATAAAACACTACTTCTTTATATTATTTAATAGGTCTCCTTATTCTGAGCAACTTTGCCTCTAGGACTAATGCTGTCAATCAAATCGTTAATTAAATATTAATAAATATGTCAAAAACCTACTTTTGCGAACTAGTCTCTGGTTTTTTTATCAACCTCGATCAAACCACTGTAGTAATAATCTATGGACGCTCTAGATCAATAATTATCGAAAAAATGTGGAATTTTGTCCTTTTGTTGGCTTTAATTAGCTCATTTAAAAATGGGGCATGGCCACATATAACCAAAGGCCTATAAAACCTGAACGAAAATCCAAAACTTTACGAAACTGGGTGAAAACATGTTTCAGATGACTCTTAACAAGCATGCAAAGTTTCATGGAGATCGGACCATAGGTGACGCTATAACAGGGAAAAAGGCCTCAAAACACAGTATTTCTAAGGTAAATGACCTCAAATCAATGCAGTGCTATTCTCTAGACTCTCTAGATCAATAATTATCAATAAACAGTTGAACATGTGTGTGTGTGTTCTGTGAGCCTGTTGTCCATTTTCGATGTGTTTCACTGTCAGCTATGAATCAAGGTTGGCCTAGACCATAAAAGCACACCCTGATGCCCTCAAAGCAAGAACCCGCTTAATGCTGCTCGCAGCTTTAATTAGGGTTCTTGCATCATGAGAATCCCTATTGTAATCGTTAGAATTATTATTATTATTCTGCTTCTGCCGTAAAACGCAACGTGCAGCCCAAACCGTAAGGCCTAGAAACTTGAAACTTTGCCAATAGGTAGACCAAAAATCGAGGAGAGCTTATCAAAGTCTCAGCCCAATCGGCCCATAGGTGGCGCTATAGCGACCACCGACGCGAAACGACTCGTAACTCCTAAACCGCTTGTCGTAGACTCAAATGTCTTATATCCCTGTAATCCTGGGCTCAATCAAAACAAAATGGCTATCTCCGATTTCATTTCCGCCTAGATAGTTTTTCCGCCATTTTGAAATTTGTCCAAAACCTACTTTTGCGAACTAGTCCTAGGTTTTTCGCCCGATCGGAACCAAACCACTGCAGAAATGTTCTCTGGCAAGTGAATATCAATAATTATCGAAAAAAAGTTGAAATTTCAACTCACGTTCGCAAAGGGGCGTAAAAACAATCGAAAGAGGCGGGGCCAATTTTACTTAAAGAGCTATAACTCTTGAATGGAATGAGATATCTTCACCAAACTCAGGACACATGTGTATGACATTGTTTTTTGGTCAAATTAAAAAAATTGACCAGATTCGCCACTTGGTGGCGCTATAAGATTGGGAAAACTGTAACGCATAAACCGTTGGTCTGATTAACTTGAAATTCGGTATACAGTATCTCTGTCCGAAGGGGAACAAAATGCTATAAGGATATTTGCATATCTCAAAAAACATGGCCGCCATTGGCCAAACAATTTTAAACACCTATTAGACAAGGTTAGCAGAAATCAATCAAAACGAAACTCTATGGGCATGTTCACTCATTGTTCTAAAGGTCTGTAAGAATTTTGAAAAAATCGGCCACTAGTTGGCGCTAATTTGATTTTGGCTCTGTAATCACGTGGTGTTTTACATATCCACACAATATGCATATCATTTGATAGCTCTCATCATATTGAGCAACTTTGCCTCTAGAACCATTAGTGTCAATCAAATCGTTAATTAAATATTCACAAATTTGTAAAACCTACTTTTTCGAACTAGTCTCTGGTTTTTTTCTCAATCTCGATCAAACCACTGCAGTAATAATCTCTGGACTCTCTAGATCAATAATTATCGAAAAAAAGTGGAATTTTGTCCTTTGGTTAGCTTTAATTGGCTCATTTACAAGAAGTGGGCGTGGCCACATAAACCCAAAGGCCTATAAAACCTAAACAAAAAAAACTTTACGAAAGTTGGTGAAAACATGTGTCAGATGACCCTTAACAGCCATGCAAAGTTTCATGGCGATCGGACCATAGGTGGCGCTATAACAGTAAAGAAGCCTTCAAAACACAATATTTCAATGTACATAAACGTAACTTGTAAAAAAAATTTTCAAACATACACATAATCTTTACATCATATGATAGAACACCGCATTCTGAACAACTTTGTCTCTGGGAGTACTTCCATCAATCAAAGTGTTATTTAAATATTCTCAATTATGTTCAAAATCTACTTTTTGAACTAGTCCTAGGTTTTTGCCCGATCGGAACCAAACCACTGCAGAAATGTTCTCTGGCAAGTGAATATGAAAATTATCGAAAAAGTTTAAATTTCATCTCAGGTTCGCAAAGGCGTAAAATGTTCGAAAAAGGCGGGGCCAATTTCACTTAAAGAGCTATAACTCTTGAATGGAATGAGATATCTTCACCAAACTCAGGACACATGTGTATGACATTGATTTTTGGTCAAATTAAAAAAATTGACCAGATTCGCCACTTGGTGGCGCTATAAGATTGGGAAAACTGTAACGCATAAACCGTTGGTCTGATTAACTTGAAATTCGGTATACAGTATCTCTGTCCGAAGGGGAACAAAATGCTATAAGGATATTTGCATATCTCAAAAAACATGGCCGCCATTGGCCAAACAATTTTAAACACCTATTAGACAAGGTTAGCAGAGGTCAATCAAAACGAAACTCTATGGGCATGTTCCACTCATTGTTCTAAAGGTCTGTAAGAATTTTGAAAGAAATCGGCCACTAGTTGGCGCTAATTTGATTTTTGGCTCTGTAATCACGTGGTGTTTTACATATCCACACAATATGCATATCATTTGATAGCTCTCATCATATTGAGCAACTTTGCCTCTAGAACCATTAGTGTCAATCAAATCGTTAATTAAATATTCACAAATTTGTAAAAACCTACTTTTTCGAACTAGTCTCTGGTTTTTTTCTCAATCTCGATCAAACCACTGCAGTAATAATCTCTGGACACTCTAGATCAACAATTATCGAAAAAAAGTGGAATTTTGTCCTTTGGTTAGCTTTAATTGGCTCATTTACAAGAAGTGGGCGTGGCCACATAAACCCAAAGGCCTATAAAACCTAAAAAAAACCTTGAAACTTTACGAAAGTTGGTGAAAACATGTGTCAGATGACCCTTAACAGCCATGCAAAGTTTCATGGCGATCGGACCATAGGTGGCGCTATAACAGTAAAAGAAGCCTTCAAAAACACAATATTTCAATTGTACATAAACGTAACTTGTAAAAAAACGTTCATATTTTCAAACATACACATAATCTTTACATCATATGATAGAACACCGCATTCTGAACAACTTTGTCTCTGGGAGTACTTCCATCAATCAAAGTGTTATTTAAATATTCTCAATGATGTTCAAAATCTACTTTTGCGAACTAGTCCTAGGTTTTTTGCCCGATCGGAACCAAACCACTGCAGAAATGTTCTCTGGCAAGTGAATATGAAAAATTATCGAAAAAAAGTTTAAATTTCATCTCAGGTTCGCAAAGGGGCGTAAAAATGTTCGAAAAAGGCGGGGCCAATTTCACTTAAATAGCTATAACTCTTGAACGGAATGAGATATCTTCACCAAACTCAGGAAACATGTGTATGACATTGATTTTTGGTCAAATTAAAAAAATTACCCATATTCGCCACTTGGTGGCGCTATAAGATTGGGAAAACTGTAACGCATAAACCGTTGGTCCGAATAACTTGAAATTTGGTATACATTATCTCTGTCCGAAGTGGAACAAAATAATATAAGGACATTTGCATATCTCAAAAAACATGGCCGCCATTGGCCAAACCATGTTAAACACATATTAGACAAGGTTAACAGAGGTCAATCAGAACGAAACTCATTGGGCATGTTCAACTCATGGCCCTTAAGGTCTGTAAGAATTTTGAAAGAACTCGGCCACTAGTTGGCGCTAACGAGATTTTATGGCTCTGTAATCACGTGCCGTTTAACGTATCCACACAATATGCATATCATTTGATAGCTCTCATCATGATGAGCAACTTTGGCCCACGGCACATTGCTCTCAATCAAATCGTTAATTAAATATTAATAAATATGTCAAAAACCTACTTTTGCGAACTAGTCTCTGTTTTTTTTCTCAACCTCGATCAAACCACTGTAGTAATAATCTATGGACGCTCTAGATCAATAATTATCGAAAAAAAGTGGAATTTTGTCCTTTGGTTAGCTAGAATTAGCTCATTTAAAAAGGGAGCCTGGTCACACATAACCAAAGGCCTATAAAACTTAAAAAAAATCTTGAAACTTTATGAAAGTTGGTGAAAACATGTGTCACATTAACCTTAACAGCCATGCAAAGTTTCATGGAGATCAGACCATAGGTGGAGCTATAACAGTAAAAATACCTCTCAAAAACACTATATTTGTATAGAAAATGACCTCACATTGTTGAGCATGTTCATAATTCACATAAAACACTAGATCTTCATATCATATGTTATATCTCCTCATTCTGATCAACTTTGCCTCTTGGACTAATGCTGTCAATCAAATCGTTAATTAAATATTAATAAATATGTCAAAAAACTACATTTGCGAACTAGTCTCTGGTTTTTTTATCAACCTCGATCAAACCACTTTAGTAATAATCTATGGACGCTCTAGATCAATAATTATCGAAAAAATGTGGAATTTTGTCCTTTGGTTTGCTTTAATTAGCTCATTTAAAAATGGGGCATGGCCACATATAACCAAAGGCCTATAAAACCTGAACGAAAATCCAAAACTTTACGAAACTGGGTGAAAACATGTTTCAGATGACTCTTAACAAGCATGCAAAGTTTCATGGAGATCGGACCATAGGTGGCGCTATAACAGTGAAAAAGGCCTCAAAACACAGTGTTTCTAAGGTAAATGACCTCAAATCAATGCAGTACTATTCTCTAGACTCTCTAGATCAATAATTATCAATAAACAGTTGAACATGTGTTTGTGTGTGTGTTTCTGTCAGCCTGTTGTCCATTTTCGACGTGTTTCACTGTCAGCTATGAATCAAGGTTGGCCTTCACCATAAAAGCACACCCTGATGCCTTCAAAGCAAGAACCCCGCTTAATGCTGCTCGCAGCTTTAATTAGGGGTTCTTGCACGTAGTGCAGAATCCCTATTGTAATTGTAAGGATTTTTTTTATTATTATTATTATTCCGCTCGTAAAACGCAACGTGCAGCCCAAACCGTAAGGCCTAGAAACTTGAAACTTTGCCAATAGGTAGCACAGAAAAGGCGACGAATGTATCAAAGTCTCAGCCCAATCGGCCCATAGGTGGCGCTATAGCGCAAAAAACTAAAATTTCAGACGTTTTTGGGCGTAGCTCGCTCAAAATTGATCGTAGATTTAAAAAAATGACATCGTTGCGATCCTTGGGTCAGCCCGCAAAAAAGTGTATTACGACAGATTTTCTCTCAGACGCACGGTTTTTCCGCTAAATTGACCTATATCCCACACCTACTTTAACGAACTAGTCCTAGGTTTTTTATCCGATCGGAACCAAACCACTGCAGAAATATTTGGTTTATCCTGAATATAAATAATTATCAAAAAAAAATTGAAATTTCGATTTTTGCACGAAACGGTATGCCAATTAGCGCCTATGCTAACGTTAGCCAAATGTTATTTGAAGTATAACTCTTGAACAGAATGAGACATCTTCACCAAACTCGGTACACATGTGTCCAAGCTCAATCTTTGGTCAAAAAAAAAAAAAAACCGCAGGTCTACCACTTGGTGGCGCTATAAGACTTAAAAAACATAAAAACAGCTATAACTATGCAAGCGTTGGTCCGATTGACTTGAAAATTGTTATGCAGTGTCTTTGTCCAATATGCCATAAGTGTATATGAGGAAATTGGCGTATCTCAAAAAACATGGCCGCCATTGTCCAAACTAATTTAAACACCTATTAGACAAGGTTAATAGAGGCCAATCAGAACAAAACTCGGTGGGCATGTTCAACTCATGGCCCTTAAGGTCTGTAAGAATTTTGAAAGAAATCGGCCACTAGTTGGCGCTAATTTGTTTTTTTGGCTCTGTAATCACGTGGTGTTTTACATATCCACACAATATGCATATCATTTGATAGGTCTCGTCATAATGAGCAACTTTGCCTCTAGAACCATTAGTGTCAATCAAATCGTTCATTAAATATTCACAAATTTGTAAAAACCTACTTTTTCGAACTAGTCTCTGGTTTTTTTCTCAATCTCGATCAAACCACTGCAGTAATAATCTCTGGAATCTCTAGATCAATAATTATCGAAAAAAAGTGGAATTTTGTCCTTTGGTTAGCTTTAATTGGCTCATTTACAAGAAGTGGGCGTGGCCACATAAACCCAAAGGCCTATAAAACCTAAACCAAAACTTGAAACTTTACGAAAGTTGGTGAAAACATGTGTCAGATGACCCTTAACAGCCATGCAAAGTGTCATGGCGATCGGACCATAGGTGGCGCTATAACAGTAAAATAAGCCTTCAAAAAAACTATATTTGTGTAGAAAATGACCTCACATTGTTGAGCATGTTCATAATTCACATAAAACACTAGATCTTCATATCATATGTTATATCTCCTCATTCTGAACAACTTTGCCTCTTGGACTAATGCTGTCAATCAAATCGTTCATTAAATATTAATAAATTTGTAAAAACCTACTTTTTCGAACTAGTCTCTGGTTTTTTTCTCAATCTCGATCAAACCACTGCAGTAATAATCTCTGGACTCTCTAGATCAATAATTATCGAAAAAAAGTGGAATTTTGTCCTTTGGTTAGCTTTAATTGGCTCGTTTACAACAAGTGGGCGTGGCCACATAAACCCAAAGGCCTATAAAACCTACACCAAAACTTGAAACTTTACAAAAGTTGGTAAAAACATGTGTCACATGACCCTTAAAAGCCATGCAAAGTTTCATGGCGATCGGACCATAGGTGGCGCTATAACAGTAAAAATAGCTCTCAAAATCACTATATTTGTATAGAAAATGACCTAGCATTGTTGAGCATGTTCATAATTCACATAAAACACTACTTCTTTATATTATTTAATAGGTCTCCTTATTCTGAGCAACTTTGCCTCTAGGATTAATGCTGTCAATCAAATCGTTCATTAAATATTAATAAATATGTCAAAAACATAGTTTTGCGAACTAGTCTCTGGTTTTTTTCTCAACCTCGATCAAACCACTGTAGTAATAATCTATGGACGCTCTAGATCAATAATTATCAAAAAAAGTGGAATTTTGTCCTTTGGTTAGCTAGAATTAGCTCATTTAAAAATGGGGCCTGGCCACATATAACCAAAGGCCTATAAAACCTGAACGAAAATCCAAAACTTTACAAAACTGAAAACATGTTTCAGATGACTCTTAACAAATGCAAGTTTCATGGAGATCGGACCATGGGTGG
>CM050423.1:33611334-33766417 GCA_027564155.1 Gymnocypris eckloni scoliostomus
AATGCACATTTGACATTGAGTTGACAGTAGTAGTTTGAGTTAGGATGCAGATGTAAATTTGTTCATTATCAAAATCAGTAACATCTGTAAAAATTGCAACAACCTCTGTTTTATATGGTGAAATTTAAAACTGACTGTTTGAGTTTTATTAAAATCATCATGATCATACATAATAAATCATAAATCATGATGATGTACTCACCTTAGTTAGGATCCAGATGTAAATTTGTTCATTATCAAAATCATTAACATCTGTAAAAATTGCAACAACCTCTGTTTTATATGGTGAAATTTAAAACTGACTGTTTGAGTTTTATTAAAATCATCATGATCATGCATAATAAATCATAAATCATGATGATGTACTCACCTTAATTAATTAAGGTGTTGTAAATCCATGTATTTATGAATGAAAAACTTTGAACTCATGTTAATTTCTGATAATTCATGAGATATTAATGCATGACTTTAATGCATAATTCACACATTAATAGGCCTTTTGTGTACATAGAAAAAGTCTCAGTTCTTTGAGTTCAGCTCATGAAAAATGGGTGAAAAAAGTAAATTGTTGTGTTTATAATTTTGGTCAGTGTATATACACTTTATTAGGTACACCTGTTCAATTGCTTGGTATCACAAATTGCTAATCAGCCAATGACATGGCAGCAACTTGTTGATGTTTAAACCGAGCATCAGAATGGGGAAGAAATGGGATTTAAGTGACCTTGAACGTGGAATGGTTGTTGGTGCCAGACGGGCTGGTCTGAGTATTTAAAAAACTGTTGATCTACTGGGATTTTCTCGCACAACCATCTCTAGGGTTGACAAAGAATGGTCTGAAAAGAGAAAATATCCAGTGAGCGGCAGTTGTTTGGACGAAAATGCCTTGTTGCTGTCAGAGGTCAAAGGAGAATGGGCAGACTGGTTAGAGATGATAGAAAGGCAATATTAACTCAAATAACCACTCGCTGCAATCAAGGTATGCAGAATACTGTGACGAGTGGGCGGGGCCGAGAGCCGTGGGAGCGGGCGAGGCCGGTGGAGTAATTGGTAATGAATGACACCTGCACCACTCACGGTCTCGAGTCCACGGAGGAGCTTTGGAAGGGTTAAATGAGGAGTGACAACAGTGGAAGAGGAGAGGACCAGGCCTGGATTTTAGTTTGTGTTTTGTGTGCGGCAGTCGTCCGTGAGGGGCTGCCGCTTTTCAGTTATGTTTGTTTATTTTATTATTAAAGTGTCTTGAATGTTCGCGGTTCCGCCTCCTTCTTCCCGTATCTACTAACCCGTTACATTGGTGCCCGAAACCCGGGAGGAAGGAGGGACACGCTGTCAGAGAGCCCTTGCTGCTGAAGGGGATCGTGGTGCTGAGGAGATCGGGCAGCAGGAAGAAGCGGAGACCGCCAGTGGCTGCCCGAAGCGGTGGTGCTGGAGCAATGGAAGAGCAGGTGGGACGGAAGGCTCGCTGCCGTGCTCCTGGGACGAGGAGGGGTGGCTGCCATCCGAGAGGGAGCGGAGGAGTCGGCGCCGTTCGCCAGTGGGCCGGAGCCTGCTGCCATCCGCCAGGTTGGTGGAGGAGCAGGGAACGGGGGACTCGCTTCCGGCTGCCCTCGACCGGAGGAGCCATCGCCGTCCGCCAGGAGGCGGAGGAGCATCGGGCCGTCCACCAAAGAGGTCCAGTACCATCGCATGGCACCGCGAGTGAGCCGCTCAGTTGGTTGAGGACCGAGCGGCAGTGTGTCCGGGAACCGGACCGAGATTTTTATTTTTCCTCTCTCCCCTCTCTCTTCTCTGTCACTCCTCATCCTTCCGTCTCCTTTTCTCTCGCCTCGTCTGTCCTTACCCCCAGGTACGCCGCGGCCGCCCTGAGGCTCCCCGGGAGAGGGAGGGAGTAGAGCGCAGTCTCGGGAGTACCCCGGCCTGCGAGGCGATGGGGGTATGTGACAGTGGGGTGGGGCCGAGCCGTGGGAACGGAGCGAGGCCGGTGGAGTAACTGGTAATGAACGACACCTGCACCACTCACGGTCTCGAGTCCCACGGAGGAGCTTGGAAGGGTTAAATGAGGAGTGACAACAGTGGAAGAGGAGAGAGGACCAGACCTGGATTTTAGTTTGTGTTTTGTGTGCGGCAGTCGTCCGTGAGGGGCTGCCGCTTTTCAGTTATGTTTGTTTATTTTATTATTAAAGTGTCTTGAATGTTCGCGGTTCCCACCTCCTTCTTCCCGTATCTACTAACCCGTTACAAATACCATCTCTGAACAACACGTCGAACCCTGAAGCAGATGGGCAACAGCAGCAGAAGACCACACCGGGTGCCGCTCCTGTCAGCTAAGAATAGGAAACAGAGGCTACAATTCACACAGGCTCACCAAAGTTGGACAATAGAGGTAAACTTCAAAAGAGGTAAAAGAAGAAGAAAATGAAGTACAAGAATACGACGACAATAGGATATGGATACAATATGCACCTTTGGTTATGTGATAAATTAGTTGGGTCAAAAGTAATTTAAAAGTGATCAAAAAGTTGTTAGAATAAAATCCGAGTGCCTCCAGTGGGGCTGCAGTGATTCGTCGACGTCATCGATTGCGTTGATTATAAAATAAGTTGATTAGCATGTAGTGCGTTGATAAGTCGCACCTTTAGCCACGCCCTTTGCGTGAGCCTGCAGTTATCCGTACTTACGACTTTTTTTCTGCCATGTTTAACACAAACAAGACTCTAGAGCAGAAGGTAAAGGCTAGTATGGCAACAACACTTCATAGAGTGTTCATAGAGCATTCTATTATTATACAACCTTCAGAACCACATACAGTGGGTACGGAAAGTATTCAGACCCCCTTAAATTTTTCACTCTTTGTTATATTGCAGCCATTTGCTAAAATCCTTTAAGTTATTTTTTTTTCCTCATTAATGTACACACAGAACCCCATATTGACAGAAAAACACAGAATTGTTGACATTTTTGCAGATTTATTAAAAAAGAAAAACTGAAATATCACATGGTCCTAAGTATTCAGACCCTTTGCTGTGACACTCATATATTTAACTCAGGTGCTGTCCATTTCTTCTGATCATCCTTGAGATGGTTCTACACCTTCATTTGAGTCCAGCTGTGTTTGATTATACTGATTGGACTTGATTAGGAAAGCCACACACCTGTCTATATAAGACCTTACAGCTCACAGTGCATGTCAGAGCAAATGAGAATCATGAGGTCAAAGGAACTGCCTGAAGAGCTCAGAGACATAATTGTGGCAAGGCACAGATCTGGCCAAGGTTACAAAAAAATTTCTGCTGCACTTAAGGTTCCTAAGAGCACAGTGGCCTCCATAATCCTTAAATGGAAGACGTTTGGGACGACCAGAACCCTTCCTAGAGCTGGCCGTCCGGCCAAACTAAGCTATTGGGGGAGAAGAGCCTTGGTGAGAGATGAAAAGAAGAACCCAAAGATCACTGTGGCTGAGCTCCAGAGATGCATTCGGGAGATGGGAGAAAGTTGTAGAAAGTCAACCATCACTGCAGCCCTCCACCAGTCGGGGTTTTATGGCAGAGTGGCCCGGACGGAAGCCTCTCCTCAGTGTAAGACACATGAAAGCCCGCATGGAGTTTGCTAAAAAACACCTGAAGGACTCCAAGATGGTGACAAATAAGATTCTCTGGTCTGATGAGACCAAGATAGAACTTTGGCCTTAATTCTAAGCGGTATGTGTGAGAAAACCAGGCACTGCTCATCACCTGTCCAATACAGTCCCAACAGTGAAGCATTGTGGTGGCAGCATCATGCTGTGGGGTGTTTTCAGCTGCAGGGACAGGACGACTGGTTGCAATCGAGGGAAAGATTAATGCGGCCAAGTACAGGGATATCCTGGACGAAAACCTTCTCCAGAGTGCTCAGGACCTCAGACTGGGCCAAGGTTTACCTTCCAACAAGACAATGACCCTAAGCACACCGCTAAAATAACGAAGGAGTGGCTTCACAACAACTCTGTGACTGTTCTTGAATGGCCCAGCCAGAGCCCTGACTTAAACCCAATTGAGCATCTCTGGAGAGACCTAAAAATGGCTGTCCACCAACGTTTACCATCCAACCTGACAGAACTGGAGAGGATCTGCAAGGAGGAATGGCAGAGGATCCCCAAATCCAGGTGTGAAAAACTTGTTGCATCTTTCCCAAAAAGACTCATGGATGTATTAAATCAAAAGGGTGCTTCTACTAAATACTGAGCAAAGGGTCTGAATACTTAGGACCATGTGATATTTCAGTTTTTCTTTTTTAATAAATCTGCAAAAATGTCAACAATTCTGTGTTTTTCTGTCAATATGGGGTGCTCTGTGTACATTAATGAGGAAAAAAATAAACTTAAATGATTTTAGCAAATGGCTGCAATATAACAAAGAGTGAAAATGTAAGGGGGTCTGAATACTTTCCGTACCCACAGTATATATATATAGCCGAACTGACGCCTTTACATTTTCAGAATACACATCTGCATTCAAAGCTACGCTGAATGAACGGAACAGCACGGGACATCGAGTTGGGTAATCATGTAATCATGACAGGTTTAATTCACCCACAGAGATGGAGAAGGAAAAATGATTCGCGTTCATCTTAAACCGGAGCTGCCATCAGTGCTCTGGATAGGATTGCGTGAGCTCTGAGATGCGCGTACCAAACACGCCCTCTGCACTCGCCAACAAAGCATTTAAAGTCATTGTTAGTTGTTTAACTGTGTGATGATAGTACACGCCTTGACTGGGCTCGTCTAACAACATACAAGACTTTAGCTGGCGTTTCGGTACAGTTGACATAATTGTCAATAGCCTAATCGGTCATTGTTGCATCATCACAAAAATGTATTATTTGCACGTCTTTTTAAGCCTTTTGGTACTCGCGCGCTTCAGAGGCGCTTTTCTGTGTGCTCAGTCACATCCAGAGCACGCGCTGAGCAACTTGTGATTAAGTGGCCAAATACACACAAAATAACGTCAAAATGGTAGTCTGGCGAGTATCCTCATAACCACTGTCGATTTTGTCTTAAGTTAATGTGAACAGTTGCGAATGAAAACGCATCCGTGATAGGCTACTTCCTGGTGTTATGACGCCATTTTTGATTCTGTCACTCTATGTCCTGAATGCGGTTGTGACTTCAGCTGTTCATTCATAACAGATATGTATTCAAGCAGATGTTTTAATCTGCTGAATAAATAAAACATTTAAAGTCTCTCACCAGTAAGCAACTGCTGTCAGTCCCAAACAGTAACTGTGAATGCAGCCATAATTTCTAATGATTGTATCACTGCACTGTAATTGTTTTTATCTTTCTTTCTTTCTTTCTTTCTTTCTTTCTTTCTTTCTTATTATTTTCTCTCTTTTTTATTTATTATTATTCTTGTTCTCTCTTATTATTTTCTATTTATAGTTATTTGATTTATTTCATTTTTATTTTATTTTGTTATTTCTTTTTCTCTCTTTTTTCTTGTTATTATCTTTCTTTATTTCTTGTTATTTTTTTTCCTTCGCTCTTTCTTTGTTGTTGTTATTTCTTTTTTGTAAATTATTAATTATGAGAAAAGGTTTGGATAAAATTAAATATTAATGGTAGATTTTGTATTATTATTTATTGATAGTTTATCTAAATAATCCATCAACTGATGAGAAAATAATAAATAGATTAATTGAAATATAATCGATAGATTAGTCGACAAATCGAAAAATAATCGATAGATTAGTTGACAATAAAAATAATCATCAGCTGCAGCCCTACTCCAGACTTTAAAGATTTTCATTGCTGGAGGGAGCTGTAAGCATTAATCCATTTGAAAACCGATGCCATGCTTGCTTTGCTTATGTGTGACTAAATATATCAAATCAACGTGCTTGTAGAAAGAAATGGGACCGCATATAACCTATAATTTACATTATCCTCTGGTAAACAGACCAGTCATAACTGTCTTGGCCTGCGCAGATGCAACATATTTAGTTTCATAGTTACATGTAGGTACAATTATTTTGCATTTAATAAATTGACCACTTCATAGAAATATATATTTTCAAATGGAAACTACTGTTCTGTTCATTTGTGCCAAAAAGCTAAATTAATTAAATGATGTAAATCCATAAAACATGGAAACTTCCAAAGGGGTGATACATTTTTATGTGTAAGATATGAACATATTTTGCACATCAGGCTACCATTTCACAATGACTCCACTTTGAAAGAATTAAGTTGTGTGTTTGGAATGAAAATCTGAACTATTAACCTGAGGCACTAAGGTACACCCAATCCATGAACTGTTGCATTTAAGTGATCTTACATATTTCTTCAGTCGGAACAAATGAGACATAAATGTCTTGCTGGTTCCAGGTGCGATAAAGCAAACAAAAATATCTGATAAATTAATCAGCAGCCATTTGGTGTCACAGAATAATGGTCTCTTTTGTGTTTGTCTTTGTACCATGTGTTCCTTGACCCAGTCTCTCCCCCCATGTCCTTATTTGTTTTTCCTGTTCCTGTTTGATCACAATTAGTTAATCATTTTATTCCAGCTGTGTTTTATTAATTATCTAATTTGCTCCTGTGTTCTTAAGCCCTGTTTTCCCTGTCTCTAGCATGTTTCCTGTGTTACCTGCTTTGGTTTCATTAAAAGAGTATTGGAATTGTTACTCCTCGTTCCCATGCTCCTAGTGTGAATCATGACAGAACACCGGACCAAAAACAGAAATAGTAAGCGCCATCTCTTCTGCTGCGTGGTTCTCCACCCTGGCCTGCCGAGATCTCCTGCTGGTAGAGTATGCGTGGGAGTTTTGTGGGCTCGCCGTACGTACAACTCTAGATGACGCTACGCTGAACTCTCTGTTCTGGATTGGGGCCAATTACCATCGCCTCATGGACTTCCCAGACACCACAGGACTGAGCTGGAAGGCAGGGGTTCCTCCGGTGTTTGGATTGTGTCCATTCTTGATGCAGAACCAGACCGCTGTCAGGTCCATCAGCTGTTCCCCAGTCAAGCATGCCGGCCGCCACCATCTCAGACCCAGACCAGAGTCGAGTGATGGCTAAAGCCCCTCCAGAGTCCGCTCCAGTGGGCATCTCGGAGCTCCTGGATATGGCACTTCCGCCGGAGTTCCCATCCTCACCCCGGAGCTCGCTCCAGCCTCAGAGCTCGCTCCAGTTTTGGTCCAGAGCTCCCTCAAGTGTCTGCTCCAGCCCCAGAGCTTCCTCCTGTGCCTGCTCCTCCAGAGCTCGCCCTGGCCTGCAGGGCTCTAACTTTCCCCAATACATTATTATAATTTTTTTTGGGGGGGGCAGCATATGTCCCTGGCCATAGTGGCCGAGCCTGGGACCTTAGACAAGTCCACGAAGGCCCATAGTCCCCTGAGTAACTGTTACAGAATAATGGTCTGTTTTGTGTTTGTCTTTGTGCCATATGTTCCTTGACCCAGTTTTTCCCTCCATGTCCTTATTTGTTTTTTCCTGTTCTCTTTTGGTCCCAAATTGTTTATTTGTTTCCAGCTGTGTTTTATTAATCATCTCGTTTGCTCCTGTGTTCTTAAGCCCTGTATTTTTTTGTCTCCATCGTCCGGTGTCTTGCGTCACTCGAAGTTACCTGCTTGGATGTCATTTAAATATTATTTGGAGTTCTTACTTCTCCTTGTTCCTTCGTTCCCGTGCTCCTAGTGTGAATCGTGACATTTGATCATTTATCATTTTATCATTGGAATCATTGACATGTTCCTGTGGCTCAGTGGAAGAGCATTGCATTAGCAGTGCAAAGGCTGTGGATTCAATTCCCAGGGAACTCATATACTGACAAAAAATGTATAACCTGAATGCACTGTAAGTTGCTTTGGATAAAAGCGTCTGATAAATGTAAAATGTACAAATTTTAGAAGTATGATCATTTTTTTCTTCTCTCTCTGTTTCCCAGACCTGGCTAGTCATTGCAGACATTCCAAGCAAAAATAGCACCCCCTCAGTATTTTAAAGGTATGTGAATAATAGAGTCTCCAGACAATAAGATATAAAACACCCACATTCTCAGACAGTATTCAAGTAGACAGAAAAAAAATCAGTAAACTAATCTATAACACACTGGAATCTGCTTGTTTATAATGGCAGATCTGCATCTAAGGTCTTTGACGATATTTCTATACCTGTCTGGATGGCATTAAACAAGAGCTCAGTGGATTTATCTAGAAACAATGAAAGGCCATCCAGCACATTTAAACCCTAAGAAACGGTCAAGACATAGTATCAGTCTTTACACTGTGCTTCTCTCTCCTTTCACTGACTAATTCTTTGGTACTTTTTTTTTGGTGCTTTTATGTGTATTTGTATATGTAAACATTGTCATGAATCATGCTGATATAAATTTACAATTTCTTAAGACCAGAGGTAGGTAGAGTGCTTAAAAACTGTACTCAAGTAAAAGCAATCGTCTGAATAGTTACTTGAGTAAGAGTAAAAAAGTTTCGGATAAAAAAACTACTCAAGTAGTTAGTTACTTTGGATCATATACTGTACATAGTCTATTTTTATTTATATATATGTAACGGATGTAGCTATGCCAGTAAGGGCTGTGTGTAAAAACCTCACTCTCCTGACCTCAAAAAGAGGCGCTTTAGCGACTGACGCTAGAGGCTGTAGCCTTTGGCGTTCCTTGTTAGAGCGCCTGCCTCCCGCACCGGAATCCCGGGTTCGAGACCCGATCCGACGAGTTGTGGCAGTGTGGACCTGGGGGTTTATTTAATTTAAATAATTAAATTAAATACTAAAAAGTATTATAAATATACATTTATATAACATCTGACACTGGAACCTCTGAAAACTCTTCACATGACTGCTACCGACATCTGAACATAACGAAACAAAAGCACATTGACAGATTTTCTGTTTTGCAAAATGTAAACAAATGTAGTCTATATTTTTGCAAGCGTAAATATTGTAAAAAATCTGAATATCAATTGTGTCTAGAACAGGTCACGCGCCGCTGCACAGAGCCAGGGTGTTAATTTTATACTCTGTGACAGCTTATTTAATGTATAAATTATACATTGTATTTAATGTATAAGGTACATGTACAACAAACTAATGTCATAGGCAGGGGCGGACTGGGACAAAATTTTAGGCCGGGAAATCGCACACTCATCCAGGCCATCCCATACACCCACAACAAATTCTGAAACATGGACAACCCTATTAGCCTACTTGTATCAAGTTCAAGTCAAGGCAAGTCGAGTTTTATTGTCATTCCGCTACATGTGGGTACATACAGTGGAACGAAACGTCGTGCCTCACAGGACCATAAATACAGGCATACAACAATGAAGTAAAAAGAACACTATAAACCTATACACTACTAACCTACTGACAGATTTCTGACTCAATATACTATATATAAATGTTACCCTATACATAGACTAAAAATACAAACTATACAATCTCTACAAATGCTTCAAATGAATACTGTACATGTGCAGAGAGAAACATCTAAGTCAAACAGCTGGCTGGTGAACAGTGTAAGGTGATTTGTAGTGCATGAGCATGTAAACATATGTGGGATTATGTACACACAGTAATGTGTGAAAAGTGTCTTCTGCGAATAGAGGAGAGTGTGTTATTACAGGTGGTTTGAACAGGCCAACTCACCTGTGTGTAGCACACACTTCGAATTGCACAGAATTTTTTTTTATATTACAAAAAATAAATAATTCTAAGATTACGAGATTAAAGTCGTAATATTTCGAGAATAAAGTCGTAACTACGAGAATAAAGTCGAAACTACGAGAAAAAAAGTCGAAATGTTACGAGAATAAAGTCGAAATGTTACGAGAATAAAGTCGAAATGTTACGAGAATAAAGTCGAAATATTACGAGAATAAAGTCGTAATATTACGAGAATAAAGTCGTAATATTTCGAGAATAAACTCGTAGTAATACGAGATTAAACTCCTAATATTTTGAGAAAAATCACAGAATTGTACGACGGCGTTTTAGTGCCACATAAAAAAAAATATATATATCTAAGATTACGAGATTAAAGTCGTAATATTTTGAGAATAAAGTCGAAACTACGAGAATAAAGTCGAAATGTTACGAGAATAAAGTCGAAACACTTCGAGAATAAAGTCGAAATGTTACGAGAATAAAGTCGTAATATTACGAGAATAAAGTCGTAATATTACGAGAATAATGTCGTAATATTACGAGAATAATGTCGTAATATTACGAGAATAAAGTCGTAATATTACGAGAATAAAGTCGTAATATTACGAGAATAAAGTCGTAATATTACGAGAATAAAGTCGTAATATTTCGAGAATAAACTCGTAGTAATACGAGATTAAACTCCTAATATTTTGAGAAAAATCACAGAATTGCTAGAAACAATGGATGTGGAGGATTTGGTTAAATCCTACTTTAGATTAGGATTTAGCAATAAGGAAATTCTTTGTCTTTTGGCGCATTAGCACGGAGTTATAATTAGTAACAGGACACTGCAGCGGTTATGTAGGAAAACTTAATTTATTCAGAAGAAAAATCAGACAGACATTGAGGAAATTGCCTCTTTTGTGCAGTCTGAGATGGCGACCAGTGGTCCACTCAAGGATATCTATGGTTACATCTGCGTGCTATTCGAAGAGGATATGTTGTTTCTCAAGAGACTATGAGGATGGTGATCAAAGAAATCGACCCTGAAGGAGTTGAACTTGGCTCGGCGTCTCCGAATATGCCATAATGCCACAACGTTGGGACCCGGCTGAAGTACTGGCGGCGTCGTTATTTTTCTTCAGAATAAATTAAGTTTCCTACATAACTACGACCGTTTTAGTGCCACATAAAAAAAAAAAAAAAATCTAAGACTACGAGATTAAAGTCGTAATATTTCGAGAATAAAGTCGAAACTACGAGAATAAAGTCGTAATATTACGAGAATAAAGTCGTAATGTTACGAGAATAAAGTCGTAATATTACGAGAATAAAGTCGTAATGTTACGAGAATAAAGTCGTAATATTACGAGAATAAAGTCGTAATATTACGAGAATAAAGTCGTAATGTTACGAGAATAAAGTCGTAATATTACGAGAATAAAGTCGTAATGTTACGAGAATAAAGTCGTAATCTTACGAGAATAAAGTCGTAATATTACGAGAATAAAGTCGTAATGTTACGAGAATAAAGTCGTAATGTTACGAGAATAAAGTCGTAATATTACGAGAATAAACTCGTAGTAATACGAGATTAAACTCCTAATATTTTGAGAAAAATCACAGAATTGCTAGTGTAGAAACAATGGATGTGGAGGATTTAAGTTAGGTTAGGATAGGTTAAATCCTACTTTAGATTAGGATTTAGCAATAAGGAAATTATTTGTCTTTTGGCGCATCAGCACGGAGTTATAATTAGTAAAAGGACACTGCAGCGGTTATGTAGGAAACTTAATTTATTCAGAAGAAAAAATCAGACAGACATTGAGGAAATTGCCTCTTTTGTGCAGTCTGAGATGGCAACCAGTGGTCGACTCCAAGGATATCGATGGTTACATCTGCGTGCTATTCGAAGAGGATATGTTGTTTCTCAAGAGACTATGAGGATGGTGATCAAAGAAATCGGCCCTGAAGGAGTTGAACTTGGCCGACGTCTCCGAATATGCCATAATGCCACAACGCGTTGGGACCCGGCTGAATTACTGGCGGCGTCGTTATTTTTCTTCTGAATAAATTAAGTTTCCTACATAACCGCTGCAGTGTCCTTTTTACTAATTATAACTCCGTGCTGATGCGCAAAGACAAAGAATTTCCTTGCTAAATCCTAATTTAACCAAATCCTCCACATCCATTGTTTCTAGCAATTCTGTGATTTTTCTCAAAATATTATGAGTTTAATCTCAGTTTATTCTCGTAATATTACGACTTTATTCTCGAAATATTACGACTTTATTCTCGTAATATTATGACTTTATTCTCGTAATATTACGACTTTATTCTTATATTTCGACTTTATTCGTAACATTACGACTTTATTCTCAAGTGTTTCGACTTTAATCTCGTAACATTTCGACTTTATTCTCAAGTGTTTCGACTTTAATCGTAACATTCGACTTTATTCTCGTAACATTTCGACTTTATTCTCGTAACATTACGACTTTTTCTCGTAACATTTCGACTTTATTCTCGTAGTTTCGACTTTATTCTCGAAATATTACGACTTTAATCGTAGTCTTAGATTTTTTATTTTTATGTGGCACTAAACGCCGTCATAAACCGCTGCAGTGTCCTTTTACTAATTATAACTCCGTGCTGATGCGCCAAAAGACAAAGAATTTCCTTATTGCTAAATCTTAATCCAGTAGGATTTAACCAAATCCTCCGCATCCATTGTTTCTAGCAATTCTGAGTTTATTCTCGAAATATTAGGAGTTTAATCAGCGAGTTTATTCTCAAATATTACGACTTTATTCTCGTAATATTACGACTTTATTCTCGTATTTATTCTCGCAATATTACGACTTTATTCTCGTAATACTTTATTCTCGTAATATTACGACTTTATTCTCGTAATATTCGACTTTATTCACGTGACTTTATTCACGCTTTTTTTTAAGAAATGACCATCACATAAAAAGGTCTAAGTCTTTAGTCAAGGCTGTGGAAAATAATTATAGGTTCTCTTTTGAACTGCACCTTTACTTCCCTTTCCTTCATTTTCTCCAATTTATCTGTCACTCCCTTCTTTCTTGTACCTGTCTCTTCTTCACCAGCAGGTCTACTGTTATTAACAAAACTGTCCACCTTGTTGCAAAACAACCACCGCATTGCAATTTGTTAGCACATCATGTTGTTATTTCGCTTAAAATGACTTGAATAAAGATTTAACAAACCTATAATTCATACAAATATATTAAAACAAATGTTCTAACGCATCTAAATGCCAAAATTAGTACATTGAAAATCCTAATACTGAACACACTATTGTATTTTTGGCTGACTGATATTTTTGTGTTGCTGTTTGCTCTAGCTCCTTCCCTTTCTATACAATAAATCCATGTGAATATCTGCCTGATAAATGTAATAATGTAACTTTCCAATCGATAATGATGTATTTTAGCACAGTATTCTGACTGATGATAATAATGGGTTGCTGCTGACAGCCTAACAGGTGCTAGCAGCTTAATACTGAACTAGGTTAATAAAGACAAAACTACAGTAGCGTATTACAGATGAAACTGACCTGCACTTGAAGCCCTGAATTGGTTAGTATTTCGCTACATTTAACTGCTTCTTCTGGCCGTTTCCTCTCCTTCTTCGAGTCCCGCGCATCAAATCAAAACCGTTTGATAGAGGCAAGGAACAGAAGTGCGGCGCTGCCAGTCAAGACTAACAGTCATTTCCACAGTCAGAAAAGATCGATTTGGCACATTGGGAAGGCAATAATAATAATAATACAAAATAAAAATAAATAGGTCTAATATTTATTTTTTTAACACAGCCAAATTACCCGTCAGGCCACCAGGAAATGTCCTGGTGCTCCCAATGGCCTGGTCATAGGTATCGTGTTCTGTAAGAGAATGTGGCCTATACCTGTGGAACGTAGACAACACACGCGGTGTTCATCTAATAAAAGATGTTCATATAGCTCTAGCAAACAAGCATTTGCAGATTTACTTTCAATTGACTGTAATTCCAAAACCAGGTCTTTGTTTTTGATGTTAACTGAGTGAGAACCGTCAGCGCGTGCGGGAACTGAACAAATCTTTCAAACAGATTCGCGAAACGATTAACTGGTTTGCCAACTGGTTTGATCAAGCCTTTGAACAGAATCGACTCAAAAGAATGAATCTTTAAGATAAAATAACGAGAGGAGCGTTGCCCACAGTAACGAAGTAAAAGTACATTTTTTCCACCAAATGTGTACTTGAGTAAGAGTAAAAGTACCCATCTTTAAATATACTCTAAAAGTATGTTACCCCAAACATATACTCAAGTAAATGCAACGAAGTAAATGTAACTCGTTACTACTAGGGGTGCGGCGATCCGATATTCAGGATCGGTATCGTTTCAATATTGGCCTTTTCTGCTGGATCGGGGTATCCCGTCTGACGAGACTGATCCAAATTCAATTTTCTGCATAGCTAATAATGTGTTATTGTTAAGCCCCACAAAAGTCACAAACACATAATGAAACACAAAGTTTCCGTGAACTATATTTCAAGTGTTCTGAAGCCGTTACATTATTTAATGTGAGGTACAGATTTCAGAGTGTTGCTTCAAGCGCATCATTCTGCGCACGGGATGCGCATAATTGCTTAATGCCACTCTGTATTGGAGCCTTTCATATCATATTATTATTTTTTATATTATATTCATATTATATATAATTGCCTTTCTTGTTCATCTCATCCGACATATGGTGCTGCCTCGTTACTGTGCAGTACGTTTAAAAGAAATGTATTTAAATTTTACAGCATATATATGTTTTCCGTTAATGTATCTTACATTAAAAATATATAATTTTTGTATCATATTTAGCCCTACACTTATTCACTTTTCTTTGTTTCCCAATAATTATTTTTGCACAAATTTTAGATTTTATAGAATTATTGTGCACTCATGATTTTTCTAGAGTAACTTTTGCTACTGAATTATCCACTAAACTAGTTTATAAAAGTATTTTTTTCATAGATTATAATGACATATCCATTCATTTGTTGTTTTTCTTTACAGTAAAGTTGTCTATATTTAGTAGATTATGTGTAAAACACAAAAGAGTGATGAGCAGGTCAACACACACGGATATATAGAAATTCTACACTGATTTAAAAAAAACTGTGCTGGTATCGGCAGATACTCAGAATTTTTAATCGGATTAGTATCAGTTCTGAAAAGTGGTATCGAGCCATCACTAGTTACTACCCATCTTTGCTTATGACTTTTAGATATTTTCAAGCTTCTAATATGCAGCAAGGTTTTAGTTGGTAAGTCATGGAAATGTGATTTACAGACATCTGCAGTGTTGAAACGAGTGTGTAGAATGAGTGAGTTGATGTACATCAAAGTGCATCCAAAGGACTGAGCCTGAGGAGAGAAAAGACTTATCTGAAATGAATGTGTTGGTGGCGGAGTGGAAGGGTTTTGTATTACACAAGCTTACTGCATTGTCTCAATATTTAACTGAAATGTACACTTGCATTTCTAAAAAAATTATTGCGGAGGACTCCGATAAATGTGTGGTTTCCCTTCTTAGCTCCAGAAATCTTGTTTTTTTTTTACAGAAAATGCTGCATTTTTTTACTTAATCAGGTGTCACCCAAAATAACACAACATAAGGGTTTCAAAGACACAAAGTGTAACATTCAAACAAGAGATGCATTCTGCAAGACTTACTTGAATAAAACCTGATGTCTTCTTAATTAAATCTCTGATTTCTCAAAAGCATGAGCTCTGATATTGGGAACAATGCCTTGCAGTATGCAGTTCTTTCTCCGGCAGTGGTTAAACAAGTCTGGTAAATTTAGTAGAAATAATCAAGAAAAACTGGGAGGATAGGGAGGGATATGAAGAGCGTAAGAGACAAAGGAGCAATACAAGCCCTGCCCTACATTTGAATGACTGATTATGTTTTCAAATAACATGAGAATCGTAAGGAAATTTCCTATACATTCATATACATTTTAATAAACGAAGAAAGAAATAATGAAAGAAATACGTATTCTCACTTTTGAATCACTCTTCCTTTTGTATGGCTCTTGCGGACTCAACATTGGTTTGCTTGTTATATTCCTTATTTGTCCCTTGGGACAAATGCTTCTCCAATGGCTAAATGTATATTACATGTTTGGGTTTGCCTATATATGACTATGTATAAATGCATGCAAAAAAATAAATAAATAAAAGGAATCAAAGTAAAAAAATTAAATTTGAAAGCTAATTTGTATTAACTACAGTTAATTACAAACCATTCTTTAAAATATATGTCCTGTAGTAATCATAAATCATAAACCATATATCAATATTTTGTGAGACAATCCCAAATGAAGATCAAATTGCATTATAATGGTATACAAGTAGCGATGAATAGACATTACAAAAAAAGTTGCTTCAGAAGTTAAAATGGTCATGAAACGCATTTTTTTTAAATGTATTAATTATTCAATACTTTAATAATAACCAACACAGTGAAAACACAATGCAAATAACAGACTTGTTGAGCAATGTAAATTGTGTCATTTATTATAACAAAGTTTTGGCGAAAATGCAGAGATCAAATTTGCTGATCTTCAACTGACTGCTCCAGTGATTATAATAAAAGTCCTTGATCACATTCTGTTTCCTGTAAGTTGATCATTTAATCACTGCCTTGATTCATTTATGCACAAACAGCAGTAGGCCTAAAACACTTTGTGACAAAACATCTGTACATGAGTCCTTTTATATTACACTGATTACAGGTCAGATTTGTATATTACACTGCTCAATGTTATTGCAACATGTTTGCCCCAAACAGGTCTGTCTTTACCTAACAGCAGTATCGCTCTTGGGATAATGGACAGACATACGACATGGGCCTTGTCCCAATTGGCACCCTAAACCCTCATGGGCTTCCTCTGAACCTGCACTTTCGTGAAGTAATGCTGCTTTGACTGCTGGGTAGAAATCGACTGTGAAGCTTGCAGACTTGTTGGCTCAGCAGAAGTGCACATCAAAGTGCACGGCAAAGCAGCTGCAAAGGGCGAGCACGAGAACACTTCTGAAAGCTAAAATTATAAATGGGACACCCTACGGTCTTGCGGGCTATATAAACAGTATTCTTTTAAATGCTGGGGGTGTTCAGTGGCTCCAGTGCATCATCAATACATAATTTTAGGCTAAGCCAAAAAATCCTGAACACAAAAATTGTGCAAAATGGTTTAATGGTCCAACTCCACAAGTTAGCTCACAGTCTTTGTAATGTATTTTCAGCAATACATTTTTAACATTTATCATGTGTTTAGAAACAATTGTCTGAATTGTCTTTACATGGACTTTAATCAATTTTAAATTTATTCCCTGCACTTTTTTTCGGACAAGTGTGTTCACATGGAGATTCCCTTTCGAAGGGAACTCTATGCTGCGTCCTCTAGAGGGCGCTATGGGAACGCCTCCAGCGTGACCGGTCTCTGAAGCATGAATGAAAACACACAATGCACTTGACATTGGCAAGTGGAAGCCTATGACGTAAGCAAATGAGCGTCTGCGGGAATAAAAGGGCGCCTGTGGAACATGTCATCCTCTTTTTTGTCTTCAGGGGACTTTGTTTAGAGAGTCGTTATGCTGAGACTTCCACTCTTAAGAGCTCCTGAATCAGGATTGAGTGTTACTAGGCATCCTACTGAAGCCTCGGCTCTCCAGAGCTCCGCTTAGACAGCACTTTTAGTATGTAGGCTCTATTGTGAGCCTTGCAGGCTGTCTCTAGCGCTGAGTGTAGTCAGGTCTCCTCTCGCTTTAGAGAGTCGGTATGTTGAGACCTCCACTCTTAAGAGCCCCCCCCAACGAAGGCTGAGTGTTGTTAGGCTTCTTCTCATTAAAGAGTCGTTCTACTGGAGCCTCCATTCTTCAGAACTCTGTCCCTGGCAGTAAAAGGAGGTAGGCTGTTTTGAGCCTCACTAACTGCTTCCGGCGTTGAGTGTAGCCAGGTCTCCTCTCGTTTAGAGAGCCATTTGCAGAGACTTCCACTCTTAAGAGTTCCTCTACCTGGATCGAGTGTTGCTAGGTTTCCTCTCATTTAAGAGAGTCATTCTGCTGAAGCCTCCACTCTCCAGAGCTCCGCTTACACAGCACTATTAGTATGTAGGCTCTATTGTGAGCCTCACTAGCTGTCTCTAGCGCTGAGTGTAGTCAGGTCTCCTCTCGCTTAGAGAGTCTGTATAATGAGACCTCCACTCATTAAGAGCTTCTCAATTTGGGCTGAGTGTTGTTAGGCTTCCTCTCGTTTAAGAGAGTCTTTCTACTGAAACCTCCACTCTCCAGAGCTCCGCTTGGGCAGCACCATTAGTATGTAGTCTCTATCGTGAGCCTCGCTAGCTGTCTTTGGCGCTGAGTGTAGTCAGGTCTCCTCTCGCTTAGAGAGTCTGTATGCTGAGACCTCCACTCTAAGAGCCCCCCAACTAGGGTTGAGTGTTGTTAGGCTTCCTCTCGTTTAGAGAGTCGTGCTGTTGAGGCATCCACTCTTAAAAACTCCATCTCCAGCAGTAATAGGAGAATGTAGGCTCTTTTTTGAGCATCACTAACTGCCTCTGGCATTGAGTGTAGTTAGGTCTCCTCTCGTTTAGAGAGTCGTTATGCTGAGACCTCCCTACCTCGATCGAGTGTTGCTAGGTTTCCTCTCATTTAAGAGAGTATTTTTGCTGAAGCCTCCACTCTCCAATGCTCCGCTTAGGCAGCACCATTAGTATGTAGTCTCTATTGTGAGCCTCGCTAGCTGTCCTTTGCGCCGAGTTTAGTCAGGTCTCCTCTCGCTTTGGAGAGTCAGTATGCTGAGACCTCCACTCGTAAAGAGTTCCCCTACCTAGATTGAGTGTTGCTAGGCTTCCTCTCGTTTTAGAGAGTCATTCTGCTGAAGCCTCCACTCTCTAGAGCTCTGCTTAGGCAGTACTTGCACATGCTCTTCCTTGAGCCTCACTACCTGCCTTTGGCGTTGAGTGTAGCCAGTTCTCCTCTCACTTAGAGAGTCATTATGCAGGGACCTCCACTCTAAGAGTTCCCCTACCTGGATCGAGTGTTGCTAGGTTTTCTCTCATTTTAGAGAGTCATTCTGCTGAAGCCTCCACTCTCCAGAGCTCCGCTTAGGCAGTACTATGTGCATGCTCTTTCCTGAGCCTCATTAGCTGTTTATAGCATCGAGTGTAGAAGTCTCCTCTCAATCTAGAGAGTCGCTTTCCTGAGACCTCCACTCTGAGAGCCATACTCTCAGAGCTCCACTTCCATTGTTAAACTTTGCGGATGATACTGTGGTTCTGGGCCTCATTAACAACGATGACGAGGCCGCATACTTGGATGAGGTAGAGAGACTCACATCATGGTGCCAGGACAACTGTCTCTCTCTGAACGTGAGCAAAACTAAGGAGCTGATCGTGGACTTCAGGAAGAGATAGCAGAGGCCCTACACTTCTCTTATGATCAGTGGGACCCCCGTGGAGAGGGTGAGTAGCTTCAAGTACCTCGGTGTAAACATCTCCGAGGACCTGACTTGGACTACACACATTCAGACTCAGGTTAAGAAAGCCAGGCAAAGACTGTACCATCTGCGACAGCTGAGGAAATTCAGGGTCTCACCAGCTATCCTGAAAACTTTCTATTCAGGGGCCATAGAAAGTGTATTGACTCAGTGCATCTCAGTGTGGTATGGTAATTCCTCAAACCAGGACTGCAAAGCTCTACAGAGAGTCGTGCGCTTAGCTGAGCGCATCTCAGGGTCGGCTCTCCCCTCTCTGCCGGACATCTACTTCAAACGCTGTAAAAGCAGAGCTGCTAAAATCCTCAAAGATTCAACTCACCATCTTTTCTGTTTACTGCCATCTGGCAAGCGCTTCAGGAGCATGATGGCAAAAACTGAGAGACTGAGGAGGAGCTTCTTCCCTCAGGCCATCAGGCTCCTTAACACAAACCCAGTCTCATAAACTCCTTAACACAAACCCAGTCTCATAAACTTACAAGATTGTTAACTGTAAAACATCCATATTCTCATCACACGTATTGCTGCTTTGTGTACATACCCTGTACAAACCGTTTGCACATCCCTCTTGCACATCCCTCTTGTTCATATTACTATTTACTAAGTCCCAGTATACAGTTTTTTGCACATCTTATTGTTTGCACTTTTTATTCCATTGCACATTTTACTCTTATTTCTCTTTTTTTACCATATATATGCTCTTGTGTTGTTACTTCTATATCATTTTTTTTTATTATTCTTTTGCACTGTCCACTGAGCAGACCTGATTTGATTAAATTTCACTTCTGATTATACCCTGTATAATTTATTATGTGACGAATAAAGAAACCTTGAACCTTGAACTCTGGTGAGCTAGTCTATGATGGCAAGCTTTGAGCTTGCCTGAAGAGGGGTTTTTGACCCTAGTTCTGCTGGGCAGGGATGTTCTTCCTCAAGTCTGTGACTTAGGAATCCAGCTTTCGGACACTCTTTCCCTCAGCACGGTGGCGTTGGCATAGCGTTCCCATAGCGCCCTCTAGAGGACGCAGCGTAGAGTTCCCTTCAAAAGGGAACATCTCAGGTTACACATGTAACCATGGTTCCCTGAGAATAAGGAACGAGACGCTGCGTCTCTTGGCCATGATTCGGGCTTCCTGTCGGCGTCCCCTTTGAAAAAAAGAGGATGACGTGTTCCACAGGCACCCTTTTATTCCCACAGATGCTCATTTGCTTATGTCATAGACTTCCACCTGCCAATGTCAAGTGCATTGTGTGTTTTCATTCATGCTTCAGAGACTGGTCACGCTGAAGGTGTTCCCATAGAACCTTCTAGAGGACGCAGCGTCTCGTTCCCTATTCTCAGGGAACCATGGTTACATGTGTAACCTGAGACGTTTTCGAGGAATAAATGTAGATTTTAATTTAAAGAGACAAGATGCTTGACATGATGCTTTCCTCATATCCAAAATGGGGCGGTGTGAACATTACAAAACGCTAAATACTCTCATGCAGTGAATGTTTCATACTCAAAGTCGGGGGGAGCTCTCACGAAGAAAGTCCAAAATGGACTCCTAGAATAAATAACTTATGACTTACATGGACAAAGGCATCCAGCTATCATTGTAGGGTATGTGTATCATCTGATTATTCAATTATACAATTTAATCTGGCAAAATAAAAATGGTAAAAATCTGTCAGTATTTAGTTTTTCCATTTTTATGAATAAAAAAATGTACGTTGGCGTTGCTAAGCTGAAAAAAAAGCAGAAATGTTTTGACTGATAAAACGTGAAGTAAATATATTCATGGTTGCGACAATATGTGGTTTATGTGTGTTTTTCAAGCCATCTCTAAGTAATAAATAAAGTGTAAGGCAGTGCTAATTTATATAATTTATTATAGTATAGAAACTATAAAATATATTTTCTGCCTTATTCTGTGATAAAATTGGGAAAAAGTGTTTGTAGTAGGCTATATAAAACAATTATAAAATTATCATTAGGAAAATATAGAGGAAAAATATAATACAAATTATTGGTTATTGTTCAGCAGTGTATTTGATTTCTTATAGCCAATAAAACAGATAAGAAACAAATGTCAATTATAAAATGTCGACAAATGTTCAACAAAAAATTCAAAAATGTCTGCCAAAAAAGGTATTCTTACATTTGACATGTATGTCACCCTCACTTCTGAAATTCTAGTGCATGTTAAGGGGAATTTCACAAGGGTAGAAAAGATACATTTATATTTGAAACTGTAGATTATATTGTTGGATACTTGTTACTTTCCCTGTGGTTGTCCACAAGAGATGACATACGAGGTCTGGGGTAAAAAGTGAAAAATGTATGGTAAATAAAAGCGAGACCTCAGTTCTACAAAGGTGTCAATCAGTTTGTTTATACACATCTACAGAAACTAGGGTTAGGTTTGAGTTTTGAAACTTACTGTATGTTTTTATTGCAGAGTAAGCGCTCATATGAGTAAATATCAAGAACATTGCGATTTGCTATTTAATGACCCTGTAATATATTGTTTATTTCAAGCTATTGAACTTAACCATCACACTGGCCCACAGTCAGGCCCAGTTCCAGGACAGGGATGCACGGATATTGGATGAGCAATATCACAATTGTAGCCATGCGGTATGGCTGTATATCAGCACAGCTGTGATTCAGCCATAGACACAATTACAGCTTGCTTATATACAGCCAAATAGCACCGCTTCAAGAGTGATATTGCATTTATACAACAGTTCAATGGCACAAGCAGGGGCGCTGCTCTGGTTTCTTGGCCCCCTGAACAGTATATTGTTATACTTGTGTAAGCCTATACCTAGTGAAGCTTTACGTATCCAGGTAAACCACAATATTACCGCCTTACTGAAATAGTTCTGATAATTCACTATTTCCTAAGAATTGTTCGATTAATGTAGACTGTGTTGTTCTAATTACTTTGTTTAATAATAAAGAATGTAGTGTAGCACACAGACTTTATAATCATATAATCAATTTTCTGTTTATTTTGCTGCAGGGAGTAAAAGACCCGGTAGTGAGAGACGAGCGAGTTAGTTAGGCTGGTTCGCCTGTGATGTTGATGATAGCTGTTCTTGGTTCTAATTAAAAGTTAAGACAAAGGTTAAGTATCTTTTGTCTGTGGTTCTTCAGACATTACCAGAGGTGGGTAGTAACGAGTTACATTTACTTCATTACATTTACTTGAGTAAATGTTTTGGGTAACTAATACTTTTAGAATATATTTAAAAATGGGTGCTTTTTTTGTGATTTTTTTTTTCACTTTTACTTCGTTACTGTGGGCGACGCTCCTCTCGTTAATTTATCTTAATGCAATACAAGTTAAAAATGCTTACATTTATTCCAAACGCACCATCTACTTTTCTCTGGGCAATGAGCGATGCCCATTTGCGAATGATTAATTATTTTGAGTCAATACTGTTCAAAGGCTTGATCAAACCAGTTGGCAAACAAGTAAATCGGTTTGTGAATCATTTTGAATGATTCGTTCAGTTTCCTGCCGCACGCGCTGAGTCGTCTGAAGCGGTTCTCACTCAGAGTTGTGACAGAAAGTTTAAGAACATCAAGAGCGTTGAGCGCGCAGCGGCGTGCGACCACTTCCAGGAGGAATGCCTTTGCCTAGACACAATTGATTTTGATATTTTCACAATATTTACGCTTCCAGAAATATTGACTACATTTATTTACATTTTGCAGAACAGACGGAAGAAGATCCGTCATTTATTTCGTTATATTCAGATGTTCTGTAGTGGTCATGTGAGGAATTTTCACTCTTTTCCGTGTCAGAGATTATATACATTCATATATAATACATAATATACTTTGAAATAATTTAATTCAGCGATACAAATCAGAATTTTCAACAGCTGTTACTCCAGTTTTCAGAGTCCTTCAGAAATCCATATGCTGATTTATTACCAGTGTTGGAAACAGTTTTGCTGTTTAATATTTTTTGGAACCTGTGACATTTTGTTCGGGATTCTTTGATGAATAGAAAGCTAAAAAGCACAGCATTGATAATAAATCATATTGGAAATGATTTCTGAAGGATTATGTGACACTGAAGACTGGCGTAAAGGCTGACGAAAATTCTGATTTGCATCACTGAAAGAAATTACATAAATAAAAAACCTAAAAAATTATTTTGATTCAAAGGTTTTTTTTAATGTTTTTTATACACATACATACATTACATACATTTTATCTTTATATCTAGTGTATCGAAGGATCCAGTGTATGATCTAGTAACTAGTAACTAACTACTTGAGTAGTTTTTTTTATCCGATGTCTGACATATCCACCATTATTGTTTTGTTATGTGTTTACAGTTTAGCAGCTAAACATTAGCTGTGGGCACGATTCGCTTGTTTAATTGTTAAAGAAAATGGTTTTTATGTCATTAATTTAGGAACGGATTGGAGCACTATATTAGAGATCGACCAATATATCGGTTTACCGATATTTTTCCCGATATTTAAGCATTTTACCATTTTTTTATTTTATTTGTCACATACACAATTATACAGAGTATAACCAGCAGTGAAATGTGTTCTCTGTATTTGACCCATCCAAGTGCGCACACACTTGGAGCAGTGGGCACTGTTTACTCAGGAAAAGCCCAGCACGGCCACCGCATGTAACTTTTAACAAGATTCACTTCTTTGAAACACGCTAAATTATATTAACATTTACTATATAACCATTATTTCGCCAATAAACATCTCTATCGAAATTATTTATTATCTCTGCAAGCGATAGCAGTTTGAGTATAGTTCTGTGTAAATGCATAGAGAAACCGCGCTGTCAGCAGTTTTCATAATTTAGAATGACAAAAAACATTTAAATAATTCTGATAAAACGTGCCAGTTAAGAAATGCAATAAAATACGATATTTGGTTTGTTATAGCTTATTTCAATATCCCAGAGAATATTATTCAGTGAATTAACATTATCCAGTGAATTATTCTCCACTCTTAGTCTTTAGTCTATTAAACAGCTTATAAACCTACTAAAACTGTAGTTTAAAATGAAGTTGATATGACTTCTGTCCTTTATTTTCTCTATTTGAAAACATTAGACATTCTTTTGCTTATTGTTAACATCAGTGTTGCTGATGATGCTTTTTATAAATAAAATGTCATCTTAACAACAACAAAAAACTGTTGAAAATTAACATTTTCATGTAAAATTTAATCTTCAAATTACAACAATAACAATACTAGATTAAGAAATTAGCTTGCTAGCGAACGTGCATATTAACAGCGTAAACATGAACCTTGCGATCATATGATTAAATGAAAATAAATAACTTGGCACAAGCAATGATAAATCTTTGAGTTTAAAGCGGCTCTGACAGAAAGACTATGTGCCCTGACAGAGACGCGCTGTTTTGAGCTATGTGCTCTTTTCTTAAATGCATAACTTACATTTCACATGTATATTCACCATCTGTAAATCAACCATGGAAATATTTCCATCTTGCGATTCTCCGCTAAACTCCACAGACTTGGTTCTGAAGGTGCGCCGCCACATGCATGGGCGCACAACAGACAGAGCCCAATGAAATAGGAGCGCAATAACTCTGACTAAAATATACATTTTGCTGAAAAGTTTGTAGTTGGACATTTTAAATCTACAAGTAAGTGTATTGGTATGATAGCACTGTAAAGTGTAAAATGACTGTAATGGGGTAATCAAAATAGCCTTTTTACTCAATTAGCATAGTCTGTGCTTTTTCCATTTTTTCAATTTTTTTGTTTAGTAAATGTAACTGCTTTAAAAGCATTATTTTAGTTTTTAGATAGAAATGTTACAATGTTAGAATGCAATGTGATTGTAACCCTTTTTGCACATTATATATGCCTACATGTTACATTCACTTGATCTATTTGTTTAATCCAAATACAAAATGCAGAGATATGTACCATATACCAGAAATCAGCCGGAAAAAAAAGGAGATATGAATTTTTGCTCATATTTCCCAGCCCTACTTTAAAGAAACGTGCATTTGGATCATATTTTGCTCGATTCGCCCTCCTGTGGCCTCAGGAGAGAAGCCAAAAGCTTGTTTTTTTCCTAACTGAATTTCTGCCTTTTGAATTCGAATATAATTCGAATTCGAATATAATTCGAATTTTGATAATATTTTAGTACAAAATTTGAATGTAGTTTTTCAGCCAATTTGACAGCCCTACTCTGTACCAATCACAACAGGCGTGGCCAGCTGACCAATCAGACAGATTACAGATCTGTTAACAGACAGATGCTTTGAATGAACCACTTCAAATTCTTTGAGATATTACTCTAATATTAAATATATATATTATAATATAAATATTATATTCAGAGAAAATTACGTTTTCTGACCGTAGATGAATTTAAACCTGTTGTAGGGGACTCAATATTAGGACACTTTAAAATAACTTATGACCCGCTCTTTAAGGGTTATTTCAGATGACAGGGCTGCTCTGTGCATTTGTTGGCTGCGTCTTACAAGGTGCAGTTGAATGTAAAATAACTTCCTTGTTTACAACTATATTTCAGTTTCTTTCAATATAAAAGTCAAAACTGCTGACACATAAAAAGTATCTTGTCACTATCTGATGGGGTAAATACCAGTGTTGGGTAAGTTACTCAAAAAGTAATCCACCACAAATAACTAATTACTTCTTTAAAATGTAAAAATAGTTAACTAATTGCTTTACGTTGAAGTTAGTTTCAAGTTGACTTTACTTTTCAAGTTATGAAACATAAAATACGCTACAAAAATCATATTTCTTTCAGTACTAATATTGACAGAAAAATTACAAACAGCAACTTGAATGATCATTTGCATTTTTTTCCTGATAACAGTGAAAAGCACTTAACTGACTCTTTTCATAGCTTCATTCTCTGGTTTCCTGATGGTTTCATCCATCAACTCTCATTTGCCCTTTCCCCATGTATGAGTGATTGTATGTTTGTTTGTTTGTTAGACTAGTTTGTGTTAGTGATTAGTTAATAAAAGTTGTGTGCACAAATTACATGAGTTTCTGGTTCCCTATCTGTCGGTCACTACGAGTTATCTCTGACTTAAGAGAAAACGCCAATAAAATTGGTTTGTGGACTTTGCATGCCTGAGCCACTTCCCGTGCATACGGGTATAAAAGGGCGACAGGTGCATCCACTGATTAGATGTTTGCTTCGGAGCCGAGTGGATGAGAAGTGTGTTGATCTCCACAAGCCTTTCATCTCTTATTTGTTCCTGGTTGGTGTAACGGTGCGATCAGCGGAGTCCCTCTCAGCAGCGATTCCCCTGGGCACTTCAACTAAAAAAGCAAATTCTAAAAGAGCAAATCACGGACGATTGTGTCTTTTTCAAGATGCCTTTTCATCCGTGTCCTTCTGGTTGCGGTCATTTCCTGTCTGCGGATGACGGACACGATCGTTGTCTTCAGTGTCTGGGCTTCCAACACGCTGAAGATGCGTTCGTGGATGACTCATGCGCCTGTTGTGGGTGTATGAGCATGATTTTGCTGCGATCTCGCCTTTCCTTTCTGAAAGGATTCGTGGACCCGTGCTGATCTCTCTGGCTCGAGCAGAGGACCACCGGCTGGAGCTCTGGGAGATCTGAGGGTGACAGTAAGAGCCTCTCCGCCGGGTATGTCCCCACGGACCTCTTACTCCTCACACAGCGAACATTCCGTCCGGTTCCCGGATGATTTCGCTGGTCTGTCCCACGGGGCGCCCAGCATTTCATTCTGTGCGCCATCTGTGGATAGGATGTCGATCGCAGCATCAGGGGATGGGTTCACGTCCTCTGAGAATGAAGGTGCGGTGGGGCTGCCCCTCTCGGGTGTTGTCACTTGGAGGAACCATCCGCGTCTCCCGTCCAAAGCCTGTTAGCTGACAGCCGCTCTCGCGGCCAAAGCTTATAGTGCTGCGGGCCAGGCAGCCTCTGCTCTGCATGCCATGGCTATCCTGCAGGTTCACCAATCCAAGGCGCTCAAACAGGTGCACGAGGGTAGTACCGACCCGGGGTTGATGCAGGAGCTGCGCACGGCGACTGACTTCGCTCTATGAGCGACGAAAGTTACAGTGCGGTCCCTCGGGAAGGCGATGTCCACCATGGTGGTTCAGGAGCGCCATCTCTGGCTCAACCTGGCAGAGATGAAGAACGTCCACAAGGCACGCTTTCTTGACGCCCCCATCTCCCAGGCGGGGCTGTTCAGCGACACCGTCGAGGCTTTGCCCAGCAGTTCTCGGCGGTACAGCAGCAGATCGAGGCGATCCAGTACATCCTGCCCCGGCATGATGCACATCCACCGCTGCCCCCAGGGCCAGGCCTCAGTCTGCCCATCGCCGTGGGTGCCCTCCTGCGTCCTCCAGATCTGCTCCACCCAAGGCTGAATCCATTATCAAATGCATCCAGCCCCAGGATTGGTTTGCAGCGATCGACTTGAAGGATGCTTACTTTCATGTTTCGATCCTTCTGCGACACAGACCGTTCCTACGGTTTGCGTTCGAAGGTCGGGCATGGCAGTACAGGGTCCTCCTTCGGGCTCTCCCTGTCTCCCCGTGTGTTCACGAAGGTCGTAGAAGGCACCCGTACCACGTTATGGGAAGTGGGCGTCAGGATCCTCAACTACCTCGACGATTGGCTTATCCTAGCCCAATCCAGTGAGCAGTTGGGCGATCACAGGGACTTGGTGCTTCGGCACCTTAGCCAGTTGGGGCTTTGGGTCAACTGGGAAAAGAGCAAGCTCTCCCCTGTGCAGAGAATCTCTTTTCTTGGTGTGGAGTTAGACTCGGTGAGTATGACGGCACGCCTCACGGAGGAACGTGCCCAAGCAGTGCTGAACTGCCTGAGTTCCTTCAGAAGCAGGAATGTGGTACCACTGAAACAGTTTCAGAAACTCCTGGGGCATATGGCATCCGCAGCTGCAGTCACGCCACTCGGATTGCTTCAAATGAGACCACTTCAGCACTGGCTACACTCCCGGGTCCCGAGGTGGGAATGGCGCCACGGTACACTGTGAGTGGGTATCACCCAGCAGTGTTGCCGCTCCCTTAGCCCCTGGACGGACCTTGCCTTTCTACGGGCCGGGGTGCCCCTAGAACAAGTGCACCCGGCATACTGTTGTTACAACAGATGCCTCCAGTGCGGGCTAGGGCGCTACATGCAACGGGCAGGCAGCCTGCTTTGGCATATTAACTGCCTAGAGCTGTGGGCAGTGCATCTAGCCCTACGGCAGTTCCGGCCACTGCTGTTGGGCAGGCATGTGCTAGTCTGCACGGACAACACTGCGCCTGTCTCGTACATCAACCGGCTGGGAGATATACGATCACACCGCTATCTCCTCCTCTGGAGTCACACGTAGTTCAAGTCACTGCGCACTGTTCACATCCCGGGGAAGCTCAATCGTGCGGCCGACACGCTCTCATGACAGCTCACATTCCCCGGAGAGTGGCGACTCCATCCCGAGACGATCCGGCTGATCTGGAGTCGATTCGGGGAAGCTCAGGTGGACCTGTTTGCTTCCCCCGAGTCCTCCCACTGCCAGCTGTACTTTTCCCTGACCGAGGGCCCCGTCGGCACAGACGCACTGGCACACAGCTAGTGTGGAGCTAGTGGAGGCCGTCGCCTTGGCGCACCAATCTCAAGGTGAGCCGTGCCCCTGGGGTGATGGCTCACTCCACTCAGTGTTGCCTCCTCCCATGCGCTGGCGCACTGCGCCTCTTTGGCAGATATCTGCAGAGCTGCAGGCTGGGCGACACCGAACACCTTCAAGATTCTACAGTCTCCGCGTTGAGCCAGTTTCTTCCCGTGTGTTGGGTAACAGGTAATGGGCGGGAAGAACTGGCCGGTGTCACGCTTGCTCGGCCATTCCCCCTCACCCGGGGATACGAATGCCTTTTTTCTCCTCCAGTTCAGTTCCCCGGACGGTGAACCCTGGTGGAATCCTCCAAGCACCCCCGACAGTCAGACTGGGCGGAGCAGTCTGACGCCAGGCCCAGTACTGGTGTTAGCTCGCCCGGGTCTCCGGTCAGCCCCTGTACTGGGCTAGGTGTCCGTAAGGCCTGATTCCCCTTCGGGTAAGTTTTCCCTCACGGTAAACCCGTGTCTTCTCTTTAACAGAGTTTCTGTCAGGTTCTGCTGGCAGCCCTTCTCCCTACTCCTAGGTAGGATCTGCCCCAGAGTCCAGTCGTATGTAGCACGATGTACTACATGTAGTATGTAGTACCCAAGCCTGGGCCAGTCCATATCAGTGTCTCCACATGTTACCTCCCTTCGGGCAGGATGTGGCCTCCGTAGCGCCCTTCTCCGGAAGGCTCACTTCCCTGCCGTTACGGCAAGCTGTAACAACAAATTGGAAAGACCTGAAGCCCGTCTTTCACTGAAGGTCGAAATCTCTTCCGATTTCCGTGGGGAAAGGAACAGCGGCTTGGCTATTTCCAGCAGCGATGTACCCAGTGGTCCCGGTGGGCACCAAGGTTAGCGATTTGTCAACATCTGCATGCCCCAAGGTTGTGACGGGGTTCAGCTTGTGGCGCTTTCCATAGGACCCCTATGTCGTCACGACATAACTCGTAGTGACCAAAAGGTAGGGAACGTCTAGGTTACGTTATGTCCCCATGCCAAAATCTTGAACCATCGCTGATTGCCAGGGACTCGTTCTCGGCTCCTCAGCGTAAAACCTAATCCGTGGATGCACCGGTTGCCCTTTTATACCCTTATGCACAGGGAGTGGCTCAGGTATGCAAATCCACTAGCCAATTTCATTGGCATTTTCTCTTAAGTCAGAGATGATCGGGCTTCCAGGTAAATCCCTATGTCGTCACGACATAACGCCTCCGTTCCTCCATCAGGGAACGGGGGTTACGTACGTAACCTAGACGTTCTGCCTTGCAAATTAAATGCCTCTTTACGATTTTGACCTTCACTACATGCTCTAATGCGTTAATAGGAAAGTATTTTCTGTGGCCAAGGAAATATCCTTTCTTAGAATTGATATGAACTTGCAATGAATGTTCGCTGGACGGACAGATCAGTTGATGGCAATTTAATTCTGCTACAGTTATTACTGTCAGCCGATATAAATAATTGTAATTAATCATAATTATTTATATATAATTCCCTTTTGAGCTTAAATTTGCTACAGACCTGCTGATCTGAAAACAAGGCGTGTTCAGGCGAATTGTTGGCGCGTTGCTATTTTGAAGCAACTGAAATAAACTGCGCCACTGACCAACTAAAACCTGGTCTAAAATCAATGCCGAATTATTTTTGTTGTTAAATAAAGAGCGCTGCTAGTAACATGCGCATATAGGCTGGTCCACAACGCGCATACACTCTGCTTATTACACACACAGGGACGCTCTGCATGAGCAGATCTGTTTCCTGTCTGAGATGCGTTCAGTCTTTGCACTTGCAAATTTCACCATATAAATATGTAAATCTGCCATGGTGTGAGTGCAACAGACTCTTAATGGGAATGGGAGGTGAGACTCTGATTGGTTTATTGCACGTTTACTGTCACATCATTAAATTAGCAAAAGTGGATTCAGACACACCCTAAGAGCACCTGCGCCTTGCGCTTTAGACCACGCCGCTTAGATCGTTAAAATAGGGCCCCTAAACTTAATATTATATTTATAGCCCTGACCATCATATTTTTGTGCCATTCAAGCTGTCACTCATTTTAGTTCATCGTGATCTCACAAAGTTCTGTTATAATCAATGAAGCTCTCCACACAGCACAATTAATCTTTTTACATCGCGTCTACACAATGAGATGTACAAGCATGCAGAACTCAACATTGAACAAAAACTCAGGCGTTTTGAGTGTGGATTCTAACTTGAAAATTATGGCCAGTCAGAAGTGTTCCATAAATCAACAGGTATGTCTGTGACTGGCTGCTATGCTCAACGCTGCAAAAACATGTTGTAAATAGAAACATTTGGCACTCTACACAAATATATAAATCTATACAAAAACTTTATACACTGAGTGGAGCATTTTCCCAAATCTGTTTCACATATATGCTATTATTACAGCTTCAACTGGAGCTTAAAACTATCCTACCCATCCTCCCTACCAAAGATAGTCTCGTCCTCTTTCCTAATTTGGATTTAATCCACCATCCAATATCTAATGCAATAATGTGTTTTTTTTGTGTGTGAATTTTTTTTTATTTGTTGTACATGTTGTAATCTGATCCCGCTCCGATTCAGCCCAGCCTTCCTTCTCCATGGCTGAAATGGACATAGAGTCCTCCTCGTCTTCCTGGCCGGAGGAAACGAAGTCCGCGACGGACGGAGGTGGATGGAAACACTTATCGGAGAAGGTAACTGGGGATCGAGGCGACCGTTGAGAATGGTGGCTTCACGTCATTTCGTCGCCTCCACCTTCGGGTGGGGAAGGGGGGCCCAACAGCGGCTCACTGGTGGCGGTGGGCCTCACCCCAAAGAGGCCACGTGCCACATTCCGGTGAGTCCTCAGCACGTGCTCAGCACAGCACGTTTGATTTATCATCAAACCGGTAATATATACATCCCTACTGTGTTCAACCATAGTTCATGAAACATACTCGTTTTGTTCATCAAGATAATTTTTACAAAATATATAACTTGTTTGAATTTTGAAATGCAAGCGCCATAACTAAAAAGCTAGGCTTCATCAACATCACCACCACCATGCTTTCTACAACTTTTTTAAACGTATTTTTAGAAACATGTTCCATGATAAGGATATACTTTGTGAATGAATTCTCCACGTTACATGAACCTCATATAGTTATATTTAATTTCCAGTACTCATAGTAATGACATAAACAAAAATACTGGTGGTCAGTTACTGGTCAGTTACAGGTTGTTAAACTCATAATCACGAATGGGACTTATAAAGTTTGTGATAGCATGCCATGCACCATGAGACCAGCTATGTTGTTATTTTTATTGTGCTGTGCTCCATGTCTGTGTAATTCATAAATGTATGTTTTCTGTAAAGATAACAGGCTTGTACTAATCGTGGAATGCTTATTTGTAAAGGCTAGCACTACTAATGCGGGAGTTTGAGCTTTTTAAACTCCGCCCTCTTCACCGGAAGCACCAGCTCATTTGCATTAAAGTATCATACTCAAATACAGCGCGTTGTGGCTCATACCCTAAAAGTGGCAATTTTAACAAGCTATAAAAAATTATGTTGGGAATTTTGAGCTAAAACTTCACATACACACTCTGGGGATATCGGAGATATATTCTACATCTTGTAAAAAAAGAACATAATAGGTCCCCTTTAAAGCAGAATTTCATGAATTGCAACTTTTAACTACCACATTCCTAATCACGATCATTCATGAAGACAGCACCAGTGAAAACAGACAGCCCTTTGTGTAATATATAAAAAAATGATTGTAGTAAATGTATGTACAGGTGCATCTCAATAAATTATAATGTCATGGAAAAGTTCATTTATTTCAGTAATTCAACTCAAATTGTGAAAATTAAATTCAATGCACACAGACTGAATTAGTTTAAGTCTTTGGTTCTTTTAATTGTGATGTTTTTGGCCCACATTTAACAAAAACCCACCAACTCACTATCTCATCAAATTAGAATACTTCATAAGACCAAAAACATTTTAGTGAATTCTTGGCCTTCTGGAAAGTATGTTCATTTACTGTATATGTACTCAATACTTGGTAGGGGCTCCTTTTGCGTTAATTACAGCCTCATTGCGGCGTGGCATGGAGGTGATCAGTTTGTGACACTGCTGAAGTGGTATGGAAGCCCAGGTTTCTTTGACAGTGGCCTTCAGCTTATCTGCATTTTTTGGTCTCTTGTTTCTCATTTTCCTCTTGACAATACCCCATAGATTCTCTATGGGGTTGAGGTCTGGTGAGTTTGCTGGCCAATCAAGCACACAACACCATGGTCATTTAACCAACTTTTGGTGCTTTTGCAGTGTGGGCAGGTGCCAAATTCTGCTGGAAAATAAAATCAGCATCTTTAAAAAGCTGGTCAGCAGAAGGAAGCATGAAGTGCTCCAAAATGTCTTGGTAAACGGGTGCTGTGACATTGGTTTTCAAAAAACACAATGGACCAACACCAGCAGATGACATTGCACCCCAAATCAGCACAGACTGTGGTAACTTAACACTGGACTTCAAGCAACTTGGGCTATGAGTTTCTCCACCCTTCCTCCAGACTCTAGGACCTTGGTTTCCAAATGAAATAAAAAAACTTGCTCTCATCTGAAAAGAGGACTTTGGATTACTGGGCAATAGTCCAGTTCTTCTTCTTCTTAGCCCAGGTAAGATACCTCTGATGACAACTGTAGCCAAATTCCTTGACACGTCTGTGTGTGGTGGTTCTTGATGCCTTGACCCCAGCCTCAGTCCATTCCTTGTGAAGTTCACCAAAATTCTTGAATCGATTTTGCCTGACAATCCTCATAAGGCTGCGGTTCTCTCAGTTGGTTGTGCATATTTTTCTTCCACTCAACTCTCTGTTAACATGCTTGGATACAGCACTCTGTGAACAGCCAGCTTCTTTGGCAATGAATGTTTGTGGCTTACCCTCCTTGTGAAGGGTGTCAATGATTGTCTTCTGTACAACTGTCAGATCAGCAGTCTTCCCCATAATTGTGTAGCCTAGTGAACCAAACTGAGAGACCATTTTGAAGGCTCAGGAAACCTGTGCAGGTGTTTTGATTTGATTAGCTGATTGGCATGTCACCAATTCTAATTGGTTGAGATAGTGAAAAGGTGGGTTTTTGTTAAATGTGGGCCAACATCATCACAATTAAAAGAACCAAATACTTAAACTACTTCAGTCTGTGTGCATTGAATTTATTTAATATACTAGTTTCACAATTTGAATTGAATTACTGAAATAAATGAACTTTTCCACGACATTCTAATTTGTTGAGATACACCTGTATATCCTTCCATCGGCCCAGATGAATGGCCCGAGCAGCGTGGCCCACTTGATTCAAAAATAAACATTTATTTAGCGTGCTTCGGCTCAGTGCAGCGGCTCAAAAGCACTTGTCAATGTCAAAATGTTTGAAATAGCCAATCAAAGTGTAGAAGGCAGGATTTACTGTTCACAGGCGCTGAGCTGCGCCTGACTTGGATGCGAGCTGAGGTGTAAAACAATAATATTATGAAATATTACACTTAAAATAGTGGTTTTCTATTTAGGATGTTTTAAACTGTAATTTATTTCTGTGATCAAAGCTGAATTTTCAGCATCATTACTGCAATCTTCGGTGTCCCTTCAGAAATAATTTTAATGCTGCCTAATTTGCTGCCTAATTATTATCAGTTCTTATTTGTGATCAATTATTAATAATGTGTTTTTTTATTGGTATAACGGTTCTCAGTTAAAGAACAACATTTATTTGAAATATAAGTACTTCGTAATGCTTGTAAATATCATAACTGTCACTTAAATCAATTTAATCCAAGTCCCTTTTTATAATCTTTGATTTAATGCAAAATTTTTGAATAAAAATATTAATTTATATTTTTGAATCTTACCCAAGATTGAATGGTATCACAGTTTCCACAAAAATGTTGTGCAGCACATTTGTTTTCAACATTGATAGTAATCAGAAATGTTTCTTGAGCAGCAAATCAGCATATTAGAATGATTTCTGAAGGATCATGTGACACTGAAGAGTGAAGAATGGAGTAATGATGCTGAAAATTGAGCTTTGATCACAGAAATCAATTATATTTGACTATATATTTGCATAGAAGACAGCTATTTTAAATTGTAACATTGTATATTTCACAGTACTGTTTACTGTATTTTTCATCATCAAAATAATTTGTATAGGCTAATCTACTCTTTTCCACAGCTGGAGCTCTATTCCTTAAAACGATAGATGTCAAGCTCCTGCAAAATGACAAATACTGTATATGACCAATAGAAAGGCACCATAAAAACAGTCCACATTCTGCACTATTCAAGTCTTCTAGAGCTTGGTCTAAAAACAAGACCTTGGGAATGTAACCCGGCCTAGGCCGCAGGGTAACTTTGCGTCTGGCCCCACGCATGAAAGCGGAGACCAACCGATGTCTCCCCAAGGGGATCTCATCCAGCTCTCTCCGAGCTGCAATGGCCGCTACATAAACCCCAAGGGTGGTAGCAGCCGCCCCCGCTGTCAGCCTTTCTTGCAAAAACTCCAGCACTGGACCAACAGGGCAGTTAACTGGGTCGATTGCACGAGTCAAACACCACGATTCAAAGACGCCCACTTGGAAGAGTATAGCTTCCTGGTAGCGGGGGCTCTGGCACTGGCTATGGTTTCCTGAACCGGCAGGCAAACCATCAATCACAGCCCTTGGCCCTGTATGGGCCATACCCACAACTTCCAGAGCTCCGGCTGAGGATGCCAGATCTTGCCCTGAAGCTGGGACAGTAAGTCCCGCCTGATCGGAATCTCCCAAGGAGGCCGATACAAGAGGGAGTTAGCTCCGAGAACCAGGTCTGGGAGGGCCAGAATGGGGCTATGAGAAGGAGACGGGCACCGCCACCTTCACTCTGCATAGTACTGCCGGAATCAGCTTTATTGGCGGAAACGCAGTACAGACTGACATTCGGCCATGGGTGGGCGAACGATCTATGCCTAGAGTCGCCGGAAATTCAGGGAGAACCAGAGCGGGCACTGGGATGACTCTTGAGAAGCAAAGAGGTCCACCTCCGCTTTGCCAAACAGATCCCAGATCTGGGATACCGTCTGACGGTTCAACATCCATTCCCCGGCTTGAAAATCGGCCGCCAGGTTCAGTACTCCCGGGCGTGAACCGCCCTCAAAGAGAGGAACTTGTCTTGAGACCAAAGGAGAAGATGGCGCGCAAGCCTGTCCAGGGTGCGCGACCTTGAACCTCCTTGGCGGTTTATGTGGGACACAACCGCCATATTGTCCGTCCTGACTATGACATGATGCTCCCGAGAACGGGAGAAAATACTTCAAAGCCAGGAAGACAGCCCTGAGTTCCAGGCAGTTTATATGCCAAAGAGGAACTCTTCCTTCCACTCTCCACTCGCCGCCTTCCTTCAAGACCGCGCCCAGCCTGTCATTGATGCGTCCGTCGTGATCATATGGCGACGGTGGATCGCACCCATTCTCACCCCGCTCCGGAGAAAGACGGGGTCTCGCCACATTAACAGGCGTCGACAGCAACTGCGCGACACTCTGACAAGGCGAGTAGCTGGTACAGTGGGGTGTAACCTCAGCTCCTTCATCCACCAAAGGAATGGCCTCATGTGAAGCAGCCCTAGGGGCAACACAGGGGAGGCTGCTGCCATAAGGCCCAACAGCCTGCGGCAGGTACCTACAGAGACATGATGGCCTAGCTTGAAGCGGGCCAAACATGCTGTAAAAACTGGTATCCGGGCAGGAGCCAAACGGGCCTGCATCTGAACGGAATCCAAACGAACTCCTAGAAATACAGTTCGTTGAGATGGGAGGAGCACACTCTTCTTGGCGTTCACCCTGAGGCCAAGAGAATGGATGTGGCCGAGAACGATATCCCTGTGACGACTCACTAGCTCCCTGGAGTGAGCCAGAATGAGCCAGTCGTCCAGATAGTTCAGTACACGGATGCCCTGGAGCCTCAAAGGGGCCAGTGCAGCATCCATGCATTTGGTAAATGTCCTCGGGCCAAAGCCAGGCCGAAGGGCAGAACCTTGTATTGGTAAGCCTTCCTCCAAAGGCGAACAAGGAATCTCCTGTGTCTGTGAATGACCTGGATGTGAAAATACGCATCCTTCAGGTCGATGGTGACAAACCAGTCTCCCTTATGGACCTGAGACATGATGGTTCTCATCGTCAGTATTTTGAACTTCCCTTTGTAGAGGGAAAGATTCAAACGCCGTAGATCCAGGATAGGCCTTAAGCCGCCGTCCCTCTTTGGAACGAGGAAGTAGCGGCTGAAGAAACCTCGTTCGACTTCCGACTGCGGTACTTCCTCTATTGCTCCTTTCTGCAGGAGGGAGGAAAGTTCCTGTTGTAGAACAGAAGCCTTGGCGGCGCTGTTTACTACTGTCAGGTGAACCCCGTCGAAACGGGGGGGATTTTTCCCAAACTGAAGAGTGTAACCGGTTCGAATTGTGCGGAGAACCCACAGCGATACCCCGGGTAAACGCTCCCATTCGTGAAGGAAGTGTGACAGAGGAATCATAGTGTCGTGCAAGGGAAGACATACCTGAGATGGGGTGTCGAGAAGGCCTGGAAGCAGCGGCACCCTCCACCGTGAAGGAGAGCCCTCGGCGTCCTTGCTCGGGATGACGGAGAGAGAAGTGCTGCGGGTGGCCGGCACGGGTTCCGTACACTGCAGGAGAGAAACAGCTGTGTCTCCTAACATGCGGCTCGCCGGCGGCGAATGGACGGGCTGCAAGGGGAAAGGCGACGCGTCCCCAACTGCCAGCCCGAGTGAAAATGAGGTGGTGGATCTGCACACCAAGCCTCGAAGGGTGGTTGTGACAGATTTAAATGAGGAAGCGCGTTCGGGCGGGCAGAAACGCTGCGGTCTGGCCTCGCCCGTAACGGTGAAACGACTCTCCTCATTCCGACCGGAGGTCAGGAACGACCGGGTTAGCCGGGCGGCAGGCTTGTTGGGCCGCTTCATGTTAACCCGCTTGCGTGGTTGTTGGCGGGAAGAAGACCGGCCGCGGGCTCCCCAAACCGTAGTGGGGGGAAGGCGCGTGGCCTGGGCTCCGCCGCTAGGGGGCTCCCTCCTGGGGGGCTGCTGCTCCCTAGGCACAGAGGAGGAGGGAGTTGAAAAATCCCTTGCTCTCCTCGGCATGAACTGATTGAGAGCAGCCGACTGAGTTTTGGCTGAGCGGAACTTGTCCACTACAGCGCTAACAGCCTCCCCGAACAACCCAGATTGTGAGATGGGTGCGTCCATTAAAAACGTCTTTTCCTTCTCCCGAATCTCGGTCAGGTTGAGCCACAGATGGCGTTCTGCGGCCACCGAAGCCGCCATAGAGCGCCCCACGGCACGTGCGGTGTGCTTGGTGGCTCTCAGAGCCAAGTCAGTGGCTCTTACCATTAGCTCCTTCACGGCTTCAGGAGTTAAGCGGTCCCTTCATCCATTTTCCTTCAGGGCGTCCGCCTGGTAGGCCTGAAGGATGGCCATTATGTGAAGGGCCATACCTGCCTGACCGGGCGATGTAGGACTTCCCGATAAGAGGCGGAAGTGGTCCTACGACTTGGAAGGAAGGAGGCGGGACTTCCAAGAAGGAGCCAAGAAGGTGAAAGATGTGAGGCCAAAGTATCCTCAATCACCGGCATGGCGGTGTAACCCTGCTCCACAGAACCCACAAGGTTGGTGAAGTCAGCGGCTGCCAGCGTTAGTAAGGCGAGAGGAAAATGGCTGCTTCCAGGAACTGGAGATCTCACGATGCAGATCACTGAAAATGGCAGCTTCCTCCTTTCAAGCTTGGAGTGCTTGGCGCCCGATGAGAAGCGATCGTCGAGCTTGACTCGAGACTCGCGGGGCTCATCGGGCCAATCCAGCGCAAGCTTTCGGTGGCGGCGGCACGTCCACGAGCTCAGAGTAGGCCGCTGAAGGCGCGCCTCCTGGCCTAGGCGGGGCGCATCTGCTAAAGCAGGCCGAAATCCTCGGGTCGGAGGCTGCCGTGTGCAGAATATCATCTAGCCGAAAGAGGCGAAATCATGTGCTTTTGGGCTAGGAAACTGAAAATCAGGCAAAAATTCGACCGGCGAATTACGCGCGTGCGCTATCGGGAGAGGGAGGGAGAGAAAAGGCGAGGCCTGTCTGCTCACTCTCCATCTCCTCGAGCTCGACATCCGAACCCCAGCTCGCGGCTCCACGAGGCCGCGATCTCACGAGGCGGCGGGTTGGTGCTCGATGCGCGCCGGGAAAATTTGGAGGATTCACGTTCATAATCCTCAAGCCGAGAGCGGAGGGTTATGAGGCGGAAATCGTCGCAAATTTTGCAGTTAGAGGTCCCATAAACCGCCTCACGTGCATGCACCCAAACACAAAATACACTTACTGTGTGGGTCTTCGCGGCGATGAAACGCGTGCATCGGTGGCATACAGCGGCGAAATTCCATGGCACTTCACCGCGAGGAGAACAAAGTTCCACTGAAGCAACGTGGAAATAATCTTTTCTCGTTATAACGAGATCTTTTCTCGTTAAAACGACATATTTTCTCGTAATAACGAGATCTTTTCTCGTTAAAACGACATATTTTCTCGTAATAACGAGATCTTTTCTCGTTAAAATGACATCTTTTCTCGTTATAACGACATATTTTTCTCGTAATAACGACATGTGTCGTTATAATAGATATATGGTAGAGCTGAGGTGAGCGAATGTCCGCGCTGCTCAGTCTGACATAAACGAGGATCTGCACGCTGCTGAATTGAAATACACTGTTTTAAATGTAATTAATGTAATGGTTTTAATTATAGCAGCATGTTTATTAGGATTAATGTCCAATACAACATTATCCAATAACAGCACTCAGACCCATGACTTGTTTAGGCTATATATGATCAGATCAAAACAGTTATTTTTGAATAATTGACTCTGGGCTTGGAATATTTATTTATTTGAATGACTGAAGTTTGATTGAACAACAAATCGAAATATAAACAATAACGGTAAAGGCCTCCTCATGTCGTGGCCTCGCTATGTTGAGGGAACAACATCCATTTCTCGTTTAATGCATAAACAAACCTACTTGACCTTTATGAATTATTAAAGAAATTATTACATAGGACTGTAGGCAATGGCACGCGATGTACACAGCATTCAAGTTTATCACGAATAGGCTAATATTACATAAAGTACATAAAATAAAACTGCATGTGCACACAGTGATTTACATGATCATATCACCCACCTGCAGCACTTCTGCAAGCAGAGAACAACATAATAAAGCTAGGCGTTATATATTATAACGAATAAATAGGCCTATACTAAAAATATATTTTGACTTAAATAATAATTTAAGAAAATAAAAGAAATACGGTGCAACAAGCAGCCTACTCTAAAAAAAAGTCCTGGATAATTTTTTTTAAACCCAAATGCTGAGATGAGCCTTTTGGGTAATTTATTTGAGTTATTTTTCCAGTGTTTGGGTAGTTTGTGTACATTTTATTTTATTTATAAAATTGTTTCTGTGCAGAATATCATTCAAATGTATGCAGAGCAACATACAGGCGCAGGGTGTGAATCAATAAACAAACGTCGCTTGTGTTGCGTCGGTTTTATTGCTTGATGAAGAATCTGATGCTTTGCTTAAAATAAACGATGTATTTATAAAGATACAGAACACAAATACTTTGGTTGTTAAAACATGTCCTCAGAGCTGTTTACTGTTTGTTTTTGGTCAGGTTATGAAGGCAATCGCAGTTCATTTCGTCCATGAGTGCAGCGCAGGGTGGCTGTCTTATCCGTGATCCCCCGCTAAACACGACTCCAGCTCGGCGTGAGAGCCAGCGCTGTTACGGTGGACACACAATTACAGAGTGGTCCATTTACTCGTGAATTACATCGGTTTAATGTTTAATCTTTACTTCTAATGTTTTTTAAACTAGATTAAATAGGGCAATGTGTAAAGCTTACATAAAAGCAAGCAAATTAGAAATAAAGGAAGTTATCACGTAAACCAGTGGTTCTGGAGTATTTTACAAAAGTTTAGAGGATTTAAATTAATCTGTAAATATTATTTCATGCATAAAGTAAAAAAAAGCTAATATTATAATAGAAACGAATAAACCCATTAGCTGGGTTAAATCAACCATTTATGATGGGTTAAATAAACAACCCGATTTACTGGGTAAAATTAACCCCAAATGTGTTCTGTCCTATATTTATCCAGCCCAAATTGGGTTGTTTTTAACCCAGTGTTTTTTAGAGTATGCAGAGTTTTTTTCATTATTGTGCTGTGCGAAATTAAAGCAGACGGCAGAAAGCTGCATTCTATTTTTTGTCTTATTTTACAAAAAATTTTCAGAATTAAATAATAAAATGCGACTTATAGGCGACTTGGTTTTTTCTCTCTCTCTCGCTCTCTCTAAAAAACGTGTTTTTTATACGCCTATAGCTTATTTTAACCATGCAGCAAACCTTTTAACATATTTTAATAAATTACTAAAAATAAATAAGTGACTTTAAACCGTTTAACTGATTGTAATCGGTCAAAATTCTTATCAGTCGGTTAACGGTTAATGAACATCCCTAATTAAAACAATTTCACCCTGAAACATAACTGTTTAATTGAGACATTTATTCAATAATTTCACTATAAACAGGAAAAAATAAATAGGCCTAACATTACTGGAGACATTTAATGTGAGCGCGTGATCTGAGCGGGATTTGGTTCACCTGAGCGTGAGCGGAACATTAGCGGAGTGTTTGATTTGGCTGTGAATGTCTGAGCGGTGCGCACACACACACAGCGGAATATTGAACCGCTCCGCTTCTCTCACATTATCTGGTACAAAACGTTAATTAGGTAAAGCGATACCAATTTAAATGGGAAAGTAATAAAATATTATATTAATATATATGAAATAGGCCTATAGCCCTAACAAGTTAACATAACCTTATAATACTAATAATATACAAATATTAAATTAAATGTTTAATGTTAATAAAAACTGTTTTATCCATCTCTGATAGTCCCGGGTTGCTGTGAACCGAGGGCGGCCCCTAAAAAATCTATGTTTTAACTCAGCTTGTCTTTACTGTCTATCCCATCACGCAGAATAAGAGTGCATATGTACCGCTCTGCAAATTAGTCACAATAACGTTTCATACAGTCTGGATGTTGCTTTATCTCATTTAAAGCACACCACTGTTCTTCTCAATTCGGCGACACCGGCCGCGATCCCTTAAATTGTGATAACCGAGGAAAGCAATTTGATATACTTACACAATAAGAACAAAATGTTACGAATTGCTTTTGTAAAATAACAGCGTGCGCTTTCTGGCGCGCCTTATGTCTAAAGGTCTACTTAAATAAAACAATCTAAAACAAGTTTGTGTTTATTTAATTCGTATAGCCTAAATCCAGCAAGAGGTACTGTACAGTCTTTTCATCTGTACTATTGTGCTCAGTGCTCACACCCAGCAGCGCAGCGAAGACTGTTCCTTCAGTAAAGCAAAGCCTGCAATTTAACCCATAAGAAGAACGTGATGCGATGATTCAGCTAAAGATCATTTAATAATATTAAATCATTAATACATAATTAATATATAATCAGACTAAAGTATATCAAGGCTGCCCACACATGTGAAACAAATATTAAAGCAGCTCATTTGTTTACCCACGAACAAAAATAGGCCCGAAAAATCTAGCTTAATTTGTTTGCCGTTTTCAAACAGAGCGAAATAATAATAATAATAATTATTATTATTATTATTAACCTATGAGAAAATCTCTTTATTTATCTTTGTTCATATTTCGATTTGTTGTTCAATCAAACTTCAGTCATTCAAATAAATAAATATTCCAAGCCCAGAGTCAATTATTCAAAAATAACTGTTTTGATCTGATCATATATAGCCTAAACAAGTCATGGGTCTGAGTGCTGTTATTGGATAATGTTGTATTGGACATTAATCCTAATAAACATGCTGCTATAATTAAAACCATTACATTAAATACATTTAAAACAGTGTATTTCAATTCAGCAGCGTGCAGATCCTCATTTATGTCAGACTGAGCAGCGCAGACACTCGCTCACCTCAGCCCTACCATATATCTATTATAACGACACATGTCGTTATTACGAGAAAAATATGTCGTTATAACGAGAAAAGATGTCGTTTTAACGAGAAAAATATGTCGTTTTAACGAGAAAAATATGTCGTTTTAACGAGAAAAGATCTCGTTATTACGAGAAAATATGTCGTTTTAACGAGAAAAGATCTCGTTATAACGAGAAAATATGTCGTTTTAACGAGAAAAGATCTCGTTATTACGAGAAAAGATCTCGTTTTAACGAGAAAAGATCTCGTTATAACGACATAATTGAGTGGAAAAAATATTATGTGGATGGCAGTATTACGTCACCGTACAGGCATCATCGAGTGGACCAGTGTGTCTATTACACGCTTTGGCGTGATACCGGGTTGAATGTAGACAGCATCACTGATTATAGAGGGTTCTCGCCGCGTAGACAGGGTGCATTTAACTTTCTTATACTGTAGAAAAAAATTCCGGAAAAAAACTGAGAATTTGCTGGCAGAAATTTACCAGATCAAATTCTGTTAAATTTATGGACATTTCCTTCAACATTAAAATGGAAACTTCTGTAGATTTACATCTTCTGTAAACGGAAAATCCATTATGCAGTATTTAAAAAAATATATATATATAGTATAGGCCTATCTTTAGCAGTAAATAAATCCAGCACAATATATACAAATTTAACATGGTTTATTTTTTTCCTCATGTTAACATTCCTAAGAGTGTGTTCAGTAGCATTTATTTGCCTTTAACAGGTGAAGACAATTTTTTTTATGACATCAGTTAATTTAACAATGTGTAAACCACCATTGAAAATGCTTGTATTTTGGAAAACTTTTTAGTTTTAAACAGCAACAGGCAGAAAAAAGACAACATGCAGGTTCTTGTACAATATTGGTGTTGCAAATAGTGGTCACAAATATACTTCACTGTGAAACTGTCAAGATTCAAAACATTTTCAGATACATGGGAAAAAAGTATACAAAGACAGGTCTGTCATTAATAACAATTGCTACATACTTATAGTCAATAGTTAAGTTAAATGTTATTTAAAAGGACAGTTAAAATGTTAATTCTGTCATCTGCAACTGACATGGTACAGCAAAAAAAAAAAAACTTTGTACAGCATTTGAAAATAAAAACAAAGATTGTTACAATGTGAAACTAAGAGAACTATAAAATCTAAATAGAGAGCAGGGCTCCAAGTGTTTGTTTGCTTTTAGTATCTCTTGCCATGTGCCAGCATGGGGAAACTACTTTTTTTTTTTTTGCTGCATGTTCATTCCAAGTTCCATGTTGAGATAAAGAAAAAAATAAAATCCAACTCAAATTGTACATAGATTCTTGAAGTTGTTCATACATGAGTCTTGGAAGCGTAGGTTCCCTTCATCTGAACCTTTGACCCTCATTCAGGATTTCTTCACAGGAAGACTGGAAATGACAAGAAATTAAATGAATGTATGAAAGTGAAGTACAGAGTAACGTGCAGAACAAGTTGAGATTTAATTATCAATTCCAGTTCAAGCATTGATTATAAAATGCTAAACTTACATTTCCAGTGGTCTCCAATTGTATCTGTCATGTGATCTTATCAACAATGCTTTATGATATACTAAAGGGTTACTCCGCCCCAAAATGAAAATTGTGTCATTAATCCCTTACCCCCATGTCGTTCCTAACATATAAAAGCTTTGTTCGTCTTCAGAAGACAATTTAAAATATTTTGGCCCAGAAAAGTATGAAGTGACAAGAATACTTTTTGTACACAAAGAAAATAAAAATAACTAATTTATTCTACAATTCGTCGCACAGTAGCGCAATTTTGGAGAGTATCCGCTGAACACAAACCACACGGATACACTGCTTTTGTCAAATAACGACTTTTTGAATAAAGTTATTTTTATTTTCTTTGAGTACAAAACGTATTCTCGTTGCTTCATAAAGTTCAGATTGAAACACTGATGGCAGATGGACTGTTTTAACGATGTTCTTATACTACGTTTCTGTGCCTTGATCATGTAAGGACCCTTGCTGTCTATGGAGGGTCAGAGAGCTCTCAGATTTAATCAAAAATATTGTAATTTGTGTTGCAAAGTTGAATAAAGGTCTTACGGGTTTGTAACGACATGAGGGTGAGTAATTAATGACAAAATTACATAACACTATGTGGGTGACTTTGTTTCTTCAGTAGAACACAAACGGAAATTTTACCTCAAACAGTTGCAGTCTGTCAGTCATATAATGGCAGTCAATGGGACCCACTGCTTTGAGAGTAAAAAAAAACATACACAGACAACTAAATTAAACCCTGCGGCTTATGATGATACATTGAGGTCTTAAGACACAAAAAAATCGGTATGTGTAAGAAACTGAACAGTATTTATATCATTTTTTACTTCTGATCCACCGCAATAAATTTAACTATTGTTTTGCCTAGTACTTATGTGAATTTAAGTTTTGCTAGTATTTATGTGTATTTAACTGTATGAAACCTAAAATAAGCATTATATGGGTGAAAACACATATGACAAGATAATATGACAAGAGCTCAGCACGTCCGTCTCTTGCTCTGTGCCAGTCAAGCGCAAAAGCAGATTTGAATTCAGCAGTTGATCACGTGACACACTGAACACTGGTGTGATTGTACACTTCAGGGACCAGCCAAGAGATATCACACACGTTAAAGGTTTAAAAATCCCATGGCACTTCTTATAACAAGTAGGGGTGTGACCTCAGTGTCCTGGCCATATTCCTTCCACTGGCCCTTGTCTATCATGGCCTCCTAATAATACACATTCGTTAAATTGGCTCTATCACTCTCTCTCCTCTCCACCTGTAGCTGGTGTGTGGGGAGCGCACTGGTGCCGTTGTACTGTGGCTGCTGTCGCATCATCCAGGTGGTGGTTGAGAGAGACCCCCCCAATATGATTGTAAAGTGCTTTGGGTGTACAGCAATACACTATAAAAGCATCTATATAAATTAATTAATTCATTATCTTGGTGTGGTGATATGGTGGGGCATTGTTCCAATTCCATGTTCTTGTGTCTTGTGTTTTTGTTTGAGCACATGGCTCAACATGGCTCAGTGTGTGTTATTTTCTTATGCTAATTTTGAGCATTGGTAGTTTGTTCCCTTGTCATTTGCTCTTCTCTGAGTTCAACCATTTTAATGGCATAAATCACGGCTCTGTTGGGGTGCTTCCAGTTCCTGTCTGCCATGCTGCTTGACTCTCCAGCCTCTTAGTTATCTCATCATCGCTAATTATCCCACCTGCTCTTCTTCTGGACCCTCCTCGTTTGTTTTCCCTGTTTGTTCTCCCTGTGTTCTCTGTCAGCAATCAGCCACTGAACAATCGGTATTTAGCAGAGTCTATCAAGATCTTAATCTTGATAATCTCAAGCATCAGAGTACAAGTGGACCCACATTACTACATCCTCAGGAATTTGGCAGCTGAGTGGGAGAGTGGTAGAACAATCACACTATTGATATCTTATTTTAGTACTGTGCTGTTAATCTTCCAGGTATGGAAAATGACAAATGATTGGCAGATAACAATGTACAAAATTATTCAAGAAAAATGTGCACAGTTTAGCAATGAACAAAGGGCATGTTCAAGCAACAGTAGACTACTGTAAACCACAAGTGACAGGACAGGTTCTTTGTAACTAATGGGCAGACATGAGGCTTGAGAAGTTCACATGACAAACGTTTCTTATTCTGACTCTACTTGAAACTGAAACCACAGACAATAAAAATAGCTGCTCCACAGTACATCTATAGATAGCACAGTTACCTCACCAAGATGTCTTTTAAGGAATGCTTCATCTGGAAATCATTTGCTTTGTACAAACATCTGATAAACCAACAATCTAAAAAACAAATACTTAGGGGGAAATGTCATCTACGTACCATGTTAGTATAAACAGTGTTTCAGATGTTTCTTCTTAAATTCCGTAGAAAAACAAATAAAAGTAGACACAAAACAGAGGCATTGTTTGTAGATCCTGCTGCAATGGCTCCAATACTTCCAGGATCTTGGCTGATATTGCACTTATGTTCATGTCCCCTTTCTCTACAAACCCCTTTCCTTCAACTGGTCTTTATGTATGTATCGGAGACATACTGTAACAGGCTATTTTTTTTAAAGTCTTTACATTTTTCTAATAAAACTGCATAGTTTGTGTCTGTCTCATCATGCAAATCCGCCTTTATTTTGCGGAGAGCTAATAATGCTGTGATTTCCAGTATTTCATTTAGGATATTAGGGCTATTGAGTTTTGCATTTTTAGGCAGTTCGTCCAGTATTTTTATTTTTATTTTTTTGGATGATAGCTGGAGATCAGTTGAAATAATTCTAAGAAGTTGCCTTTGTTCAGTGCCTCTATGTTTTCACGATGCCCACATAAGGGGATGTCTTGATTTACACTGAATAAAATTAGGTCAATTACAACTTTAATATGTTAAATGTGTTCTCTATTCCTTTCCACAAATTAATTGTTGACTGCATCTTTGTGCAGCTAGTTAATTATATTTCCTTGTTCTGGTTAGTGGTTTGATATTTTTTCTTCAGACTTGACCAGTGTTGTAGCATGTGCCCTGCTTGCCTCGTGTTTAACACAACATTGGGAGAGATGCTTCCAACCTCTAAAGCCAGTTTTTATAAATCAGCTCTCAGTGGCTGCTTCAGGAAAATGGTAACGTGGCTTACAAACATGACATGTCATAGCCACAGCCATATCATCCTGCAGCCCAATACCGGTTGCCTACTGAAGCTAAGCAGAGTTGAGCCTGGTTAGTACCTGGATGGGAGACCTCCTGGGAAAACTAGGTTGCTGTTGGAAGAGGTGTTAGTGAGGCCAGCAGGGGGTGTTCACCCTGTGGTCTGTGTGGGTCCTAATGCCCCAGTATAGTGACAGGGATACTATACTGTCAAAAAGTACAGTCTTTCGGATGAGACGTTAAACTGAGGTTCTGACTCTCTGGGGTCACTAAAAAAATCCATGGCAATTCTGGTAAAGAGTAGGGGTGTAACCCCGGTGTCCTGGCCAAATTCCCTTGGCTGGCCCTTAACTTTCATTGCCTCCTAATAATCCCCATCCACTTTATTGGCTCTATCTCTCTCTCCTCTGCACTTGGAGGTGGTGTAGGGTTGGGTATCGTTTGAATTTTATCGATTCCGATTCTGATTCTGCTTATCAATTCCGATTCTTTTCGATTCCCAGTTTTGATTCCAATGTGATTAAATAATGATATCAAACATTTATCCCGTGTCTCTTTTTAGCAAACCATTGCACAAGAGCCTATATTTTAGTATGCATTTGAGAGACGTTCTGAAATGTAATTGCATTCATACATGTGTAACCCCGGTCCGCACCATCACCGGCGGGTCTCGAACCGGGATGCCGGCGCTCTACAAAGGAGGCTAAAGGCTACAGCCTCTAGCGTCAGTCACTAGAGCGCCTCTTTTTGAGGTCAGGGGAGTGAGGTTTACACACAGCCCTTACTGGCATACATCCGTTACACATACATGCACAGTTTGCAGCTTTAATCGCCTTTTTTGGTAATTTCATGACTTAACTGACGACAGACTCGTATACTGTTTCTTGTGCGCTTATTTTTGATGACGCGATCAGGGCATGAGCCGTGAGTACAATGACGGCTGACAGGACAGGAAAGTTTGTTTTACTGACATATAGCTTAACAGCATCTCGTTGTTCTACAAGGTTCAAGGTTTCTTTATTTGTCACATAATAAATTATACAGGGTATAATCAGAAGTGAAATGTAAATCAAATCAGGTGATTTGAAGCTCATTTGGTTGGTGTACCTTTTCCGCACTCATTTGACTCGCGCCTGGTGCTGAGGCAAAGCTGAAGCACGCGTCTAAAAAGTCTCGTTGGATGTGGATGCAAAAAAATACACCGGTTCCGCGTCTTAATAAAGGCATTTCTTGTCAAGAAAAAGGGGAAAAAACTGCAGTTTTGAGCAGGGTGGCCAAGCTTAGATCAGTGGTGGCACTGCTGCACGGATGAGCTAAGTGATCACAACATTGTGAACGCACACCTCAAAGGTTGAGGAATGAAACAGACACATCATTTTAATTTAGGAATATAATCACGTTAGTGTTTGAATCATGTTCGTGATCGTTAACAATCTATTAAATTAATGTCATATTGGTGGTGACACCTCTCTTGCAACATGTTTAGCTATCACAGATATTATACTTAGCTTTTTGGCTTCTGATACATAAATCCAGCCAAATTTTGGAGGCTTAGATTAGCGAGCAAGGTCCTGGCAGATCGCTAGATCACACTTGTCCTCACAGATGAAGAAAAAAAAAGCACATAGGAATCGATAGGAGGAATCAAAATTTTAATTTGACAACAAGTATCCGATTCCTGACCTTAAGTATCCGATTCTGGAATCGGAATCGATTTTCGATTCCCAACCCTAGGGTGAGCGAACTCACATCATTGCATTGTGGCTGCCTTTGCATCATCCAGGTGGATGCTGCACACTGGTGGTGGTTGAGGAGAGACCCCCCCCACATGATTGTAAAGCACGTTGGGTGTATGGCAATACACAAAAAAGTGCTATATAAATGCATTGTTCATTCATTCACAAAATACAGCATCTCTCAAAGTACTGTGCGCAGAGGTGCTTTAAGATAACCAGAGGCCCCTGGGCTGCAACATTATGGCAGCCCCAAACCCAGAAAGCCTTTTTAAAGCTTCCTGAAAATTATTTATATCAAATTTTGATATATTTTTTCGAATATGCCAAAACAGTTTGGTTTTACAAAGTTCGTTGGAGTTTTCCCTCTCACTTTCCTTCGCTTTTAAATACCTTATTAATGCCCGTGCGCATTTTGCTTTCACTTTCATTTCAGGTCAATTGCGATTTTGAATAGAAATATTACCAAACTCTAGAATTAGACACTTTGATAATAACAGTAAAGAGAAAAGAACAATCCAACCGCATGTCGATGCACATGATTAACCGCTCACGTGTGATGCTCTCTAGGTGCCATTCACACAGAGTGTGTTTTTGTGTTGACGCGGGCAGTGAAATAGGAAAAATACAAGAAGGTGTGAGTTAAACATCTTTTAATAACTAGAGTGCCGCGTTTTTAGAAAGCCGTTTCATGCACGAGACGCTGCAAGAGACGCGAGCGCAACGTCAAGCAGCGTCCATGTTTACATAGAAAAAACAATGGAAAAGCAGCGTAATTGAATACAAAACCCGTGAAGAAACTTACTGTACATGTACTGTATATCTGATATTTCAGGTTTGCATCAGGGTGACAGGCTGAGAACTGCTGTTCATTGTTTTACAGAGCTTTTATAGTTAATAATAGCACTCTAGGTGTTATACCTTCAGTCATTTTGAATTTGAATTACTTGAGTTTTTTGAGCATTTGTCTTGTATTATTTCAGAACATATAGCCTAATATGCATAATAAAAGTGTGTACAAGATGTAGTTGTAGTTCATGCATCTTTTCTGCAAATATATTTAGTGATTTGTTTCACATTTACATCATGAAGACAACATCATGTGTGGTGCACTTAGAATATACTTTTCTTTAACTAGAGGGTTAATAAAGAAAAGTTGCATCTACAGTGTATCTATTCACTGTATCTAATTTGCATATGTTGGGACAGAATTTTAAAAATTAATTTCATCAGATTTTCATAATAATATATAATATTTCATAAGCAAACTGATATATAATTTATTTCCCTATTCAATTGTTGTCTCCCAAAATGCATAATAAACATGCTTTTAGTCTTGGTGTCCTCTACATTGAGCATGTATGAAATTATGTCCTGTTTCATAACAGGAAGTCATATTTAATTTGAAAACCCATAACATTTTCCTGAGATGTTGCTTTATGACAAACAATCTGAAAATGATTCAGATTTTAAAGACATTACAGAATATAATCATATTTCCATAAGAATGTACAATTTTCACTAAATTAAATATTGCCATCTTTAAAGGCATAGGAGAGGGTTTAAAAACATTTAGTATCTCTATGAAGCCCTGAATGTGCTCTGTACAGGACATCCAGGCTTATAACTGTGACATGTGAGGTCTCAGAGAAATTCACTAAAATAGAATGTCCACTACAGAGGCAAAAACTCCATAGCTGGGTCTCAGGAGGATAAATAAAATAGCCTAATTTGATCCTACAGTGTTGCTGCACATACTTCTAGATCATTACAAACAATAATGCAAAATGATTATATTAGAATAGAAGATATGCCGTCTCTCGTATCACATCAATTATCAATAATTAAATATGTGGTTTTGAAGAAGATAATTTTGTACTTTCTCTGTTTTGACCGTCTCATTTGGACTTGGACTTGACTTGGACTCGAACCTCTTTGGACTCGGTCTTGACTCGGACTCGAACCTCTTTGGACTCAGTCTTGACTCGGACTCGAACCTCTTTGGACTTGGACTTGTCTTGGACTCGACAAAGGTGGACTTGACTACAGCCCTACTATACGCTAGAGAATGGTGAATGGAGAATGCTCAGCTCATTTATACTTGAAAATGATGGCTCCTGAGCTTCAAATTTATCTTTCTCCTGCGGCTGCACACAACGTCTTTTTGAAACAAACTTTAGGAAGCTTCATTTTAGTTTACTGTAAAACTAAACTTGACCCACTGTGAAATGGGGGGAGCATATGATGTTTCATTCATATTTGAAGCCGGAGGGCGCTCTCCTGCAGAAAGTACAAAAATGGACTCATAGAATTCTGGCTCTCTTTGTGCCAGGAAAAACTAATATGGACAAAGGCATGTTTAAAAGCATCTGGCGATTGCTGTAATCTAAGCAATTTTAGTATCGCATAGCCAGACCTTCAGACTGATGGCTGAAGGTCTGGAATAAATGACAGTTTTCATTGGACTAGGAAACTTGAGAAAGTTTGACCGACATGTCAAACAACCAATCACAGTTTGTTTCGTTCAGCGTCATGTTTCGGGGCTTGGACATGTCTCACTGTGATATTTGTTAATATATATTTTAATAATTCACAGAGACACCAGATGAACGTGACAATCTGTTTTTACTCAAACGCTTATCTCTCTCGTTCCACAGGTTATGTCAGCAACACATTTCCATTCAGAGAGCGCCATCAACAGGTAAGGAGTAAAAACACAATTACCATGCATTACAGCCACAATAACAGACCGGTGTGTGAAACGCTTGTACGTATTTTGAAGATTCTACGCTGCAAACTTTAAATATTTTACATTGCTTTGAAAATCCAGCGTTTTGTTGACCTTGATAAACGTTCGTTGTCACATTTGTAAACAGATCAGCTTTCTTCTTCTTTGAGGGTGTTTGGCACCACTGCATTTTTGTTTTCAGGCGGAATGTTAAAGAACGCGACATTTCCCCCGGATATCCTGTATAATTCAACCAATCCGACGACGACTTCGACCCTCCTGAAGTGTTTCCAGATAAGTGTGCCATATGCATCAGATGTTTAGCCAACGGTCTGTGGGCGTGACGCCTGAGGCTGAGACTAAAGCAATCTCTGCTGTAGCTAACAATGACTTAGTGGGCCTGACTCAAAGGTAGCTACGCGACTGGCTGCAAGATATATTAAAATAAAATCAGAATTGATTTGATGTAGTGCTATAATTATACAAATACATAAATACAAAGTGTGCAAGCAACTGTAATGAATGAGGTGGGCCTTTGCAAAGTGTCAATTATAAATTGGCGCCTTTCCGATCCAGCGTTCTGATTGGCTGATGGGGTTGCTTTATACCTAAAACGCTTGTTACGGTTTCGACCTTTTGGACTTGAATGTTTTTTCCTCTTTGGCCTCTTTTTCTCTGTTCTTCGCTTATCCTCTTTAGGTACCGCCTTCCTTGGATTCTGTTGGCTATCTTTGGCCATTCATCATCAATCAACTATGAAGACATGTTTCTCTTGCCAATCACGCTCCCGTCCGAGAGGTTTAAAAGGAGAATGTCAGCGAGAAGACACTTTGGATTGCGATTGTGTGCACCCGCGGAATGTGTGTGTGTGTGTTGCGCTCTTGGTTTAGACTCTGTTTAGTTGGCGGAGTTTCAGAGCTCATTAACGGTTGACCTTGTTAAGAGTTTAGTCACAACCTATGTTGTTAATGGCTTGTGTTTGCCTGCTTGTCACTGGTTTGAAAGACAAGGAAGGAGTGGAAGAGTTTAGTAAGTCACGTGACCTACATACCCGCACGTAGAGATCTTTGATGTATTAGACACATTAGTTTATGAGTGTGCGCTTCTTCTGTATGTTTTGCTTTGTATAGTTAGTGTAGTTTATGACGCTTTGTAGTTTAAACCTCGGAGTTAGTTTAAAACTCCGAGGTTATTCTTGACTCTGTTGTGGTTGAGAGAGTCCTCTCTCCCAAGTAAGCACGTGGCTGGCTGTAAAAGGGGGGCAGCTTGCCTTGTGGGCTGTAGTGGAATATTTCCATGATTGTGAATTCCAGGGTTGAGTGAGGACAAACTCCAGTGGCATTCTGAGACTTTGTGGTCAAGAGCCATCTCCAGAGGCTAGGGAGATCTCACACGGCTCAATATGTTGGGGCCTGCCGGGCGCAACTGCACCGGCTCAGGCTCTCTGTGAGTCGCTCCACACGGGCAGTAATCAGAAGATTTAGCAGAAGAGATGAGGTGGACCTGTGACCATAAAAATGTACAAAGACATTTTTATACAGTATTTATATATATATATATATATATATATATATATTCTTCTTGTTATATTATGTATAATGAACAGATAGAGGAATACTAAGACATTTCACTTTACATTCCACTGCTGGTTATATTCTGTATAATTGTGTATGTGACGAATAAAAATCTTGAATCTTGAAGAAAGTTGATGTCTAACTTAAAAAAAATGAAGGAGCAAGAGGGTAGAAAATGACGTCTCGGTTCACTAAAGACCCGAGGTATGCAATTAAGTGTTAAACCCACAAAAAAGCTGTTTAATTTTGGAACATTCTTACACAAAGTAAACATAAAATATGCTTTAAGTAAGAGTAAATTAAGTATGATTTATGTTAAATAAACCATCACAAAAAATGAGCTTGTGTTTTAGCATATTTCTTAAAAGCGTAAATAAGCATATATTTAATACCAAAGTATTCCTAGCAGTGGCGGCTGCTGATCTTTTAAAGAGGGGAAGCTCATTTTCGCCTAAATCATAAAAATTGTCCATTTATTTATATGTAAATTCTGCCCCACGTTCCTTTTCAAGAAAATGCTCTGTAACCCTGTCGCTAACCAGGCGTCTTTTCCAGTGACTTGACCAGTGTCCTCTCAATGGCCAGCAGAGCTAGGCTGCTTAAACGGCCTTGGCCCATTGTGTTACGGGTGTAGGACTTGAGCCGCTTTAAACAGGAGAAGCTCCTTTCTACACCTGCTGTGCAGTTTGCTACAGACTATATGAATTAATGAACAAACGATCTAATATATATATATATATATTTAACTCAACGGGAGGAAATGTGGGAATTATGTTAAACTGAAACAATGAATGTGGTGTGAAATTGTGTGAAATATACGATGAAGGTTGCAGCAGTTTGTCTTTCGACTACACATGCAAAATCCCGATGGGACTGAGTTGGAAATGGAGACACAGAGTGATACGCCATAATCTGAAGACCACGCCCACGCCCACACCAACCGCTCTTTGCATTGCAGAAGCTGCCGCCTCCTTGTCATTTATTTATAAAAAAAAAAATTGTCTAAAAGCTGATATGTGACAATGTGTATAGCAAACAAGCTAAAAAAATAAATACGCTTTTATAAGCTGTCGACCCCAGAGCGTTTTAGGACATAAAAGTGGATTAAAAGAGATGACAGACCCTCAATCATCACGCAGACACGAGTGGCCAGCCCACTCCTCCATTCATCCCAAAACGCTGAGCGTCCGTGGGCGGGATATAATCGCAGCATTATCCAATGACCGTCTTGTTTCTAAGCACTGAAAAAACTGTTTAAAGCAGCCCCATTGAAGTCAATGGACGCTGGGCTTCAACAGAGTAATGCACTGTACGCCACGGGAATGAATGAGAAGGAAATCGAGTCAGCCGACCTATAGCTGATTCTGAACGAAATTGTTTTCGCTCGAGATGAACGTGTTTAACGCATTTTAGTCAATAAAATGTTAACATAATAGTACATATATTTGACCATTCATTTTTGACAATTATAGGGAAGCTGAGCTTCCTTGCAGTCTTAAAGAAATCGCGGCTGATTCCTAGTATACTTTTTATAAATATATTCCAATGCAATTCAATGCACTTTAAGTAAGCGTGGTAGGAGAAAAATGTTACTATATGTCACGGTCCTGCTGGTGTGCCCAGGTTGGCCTCCAGATGTCTCTGTGTGTTGAGCACATAGCTTGTTGTTTGTTGGTGCCATGTGCTCCCATGTCGATTGTCTGTCCCCTCCCATCTTGTTACTTAATCATTGTTTCAGTGGCTCCAGCTGTGTCTCCCTCGTTATCCTCGTTTGTCTCCCTATATAGTCTCCTTGTGTCTGCAGTCCTGTGCTGATCCGTTGTCTTAGGTCATGTGAGTTTCATGGTTGACTGTGCGCCAGTCGCCTGCCTGCCTGCCTGCCTGCCTGCCTGCCTCCCTGCCTGCCTCCCTGCCTGCCTGCCTGCCTGCTTGTTTTGCCCCTTCGGGGTAGTTTTTGTTGTTCATTTGTTTAACTTTATTATTAAAAACCCTAAATCTCTGCATTTGAGTCCTCGACCCCATCTCTCACCTGACACTATAAATATACTATCTGAATTTCAAGAACATTTTGAAAACATTCAAGAGTAACTTCTTTTTTACCAGGGAAGTTAAAGGCAATTTATGATCAACAAGTATGTTGAACTGAAGCATTTTAATAGGAATAATTTCTTGACCCTTAAAACGTTATGTAGCTCATTAAATCATTCACCACTGGGGAGAGAATGGTACAAGAGGTATACCACCAAATCATTATTTTAAGTGTCAAAATATAACAAAAGTATCACAGACAAATTTAAAAACCAATGGACAAGGTCTCATAAATAATCAGGTCTTCACTTTAAGCTTTCATTTTGAGTTTGTGAGCAGGATATATACCAAACAAGTGTTTCAGAACAGGCAAAAGATACGTAAAGGGTGATTTTTCAGACAGTATGATCCATGTTCAAGTGAAATACATGATTGCTAATCCACACCAGAACTACATATAATACACTTAGTAGCCTTTTCATGGGTAAATGTGTTCTAAAATGTACAATTTAACAAAACAAATACTTTTAGCATAAAGTAATTAAAGTGTTATATTTTTTATGTGAAAAAAGTGCAACTAATGACATACTAACAGTACTTGATTATACCATTAACGTAGTTAAGTATGTCGTATAAAGTAAATATTAACATAGTTACAATACATTGAAATTAATTATTTAATTAATGTAATATATACATTAATTAAAAAAAAAAAATATATATATATATATATGTGTGGACACATTATAAATCAATTTTGTACATATTTATTTCATATTAATTTATAAGATTTTTTCTATGTATGATGAGTTAATTTAAAAGTTTATGAAAGATGGGTTCAAGTGTACTACAAGGGGTAATTGAAATAATTTTAAATATACAGTATCTCACAAAAGTGAGTACACCCCTCACATTTTTTTTAAATATTTGATTATATATATTTGCATGTGACAACACTGAAGAAATGACAATTTTCTACAATGTAAAGTAGTGAGTGTACAGCTTGTATAACAGGGCTGGGGGGGCCTCCAGGACAGGTGTTGGAAGCACTGCTGTAGAGATATGTTAAAAACACATTTAAGTTAATATTCCTGGTGTTTCAAAATAGCAGTACACTTCTTACATTCTTACTATTATCTTAAACCACTTAAACTCTGCGGGTCCGCAGAGTTTAAGTGGTTTAAGATATTTTTTTATGCTTCATTTACATAGCCTTCCTTATATGGTATCAGTCCATACATGGTCTCATTTGAAAGCTTAGAGCCTCTTTACAATGAATACCATAACTTTTGGTGATATACTTTTATGATACATAAAGCATTAAACTTAAGCTTAGAATTGTATACGTCCCACACAAATTTTCGCCTAACCATTGCAAAGAATATTTCCTAAGAATGTGTATTTTTCAAATTTTTCACAATACAGTCAACATTTACATTTACATTTAGTCATTTAGCAGATGCTAAAGCGACTAACAATTGGGAAATACATGAAGCGATTCAGACTATCACAGCCGGCGTGCAATCAAATGACAACAGTAGAATAGAGACCTTGAAAACACTCAGATACAAGGTGGTCAGCACACACCCAAGCCACTAAATTGCTCTGTTTAAATTACATGAATATCCAGGAATCCTTGAGAAAGGTAAAATGATGACAATAACCAGCAGATAACCACTCATGATGAAGCCAGCCGACTAAGCAAGAAAATGGATAAACTAGAAATTTGCTTTCCTCTGTAACGTGAAATACAATTCTGCAGCGGTTTTACAAGACAAGCACAACCCTGCAGACTATTGATCTTGATTTGTGTGTTTCTGTAGATTTGATATGATAATTTCGGGATTACGTCATAGAACTCCGAAATCAGTTTGGCACTCTTGAACATTGTTAGTTTTGGCAGGCATTATTGATTTAGTCTTAGTCTTTATCTTGAGACGAAAATGCTTAATAGTCTTAGTCACATTTTAGTCATTTGAGTCTTTCATAGTTTTAGTCTAGTTGTAGTCGACGGAAAGTCATTGCCTTTTAGTCAACTTTTAGTCATTACTTTTAGTCAAACTGCAGTTACCAACATTTATTTTGGTAGCTATTTTATATGTAGTATTCAAAACAAAATGGTAATTTATTCTTCTCTCTTTAGACCAAATCAATTAAGTTTATGAGAAATTTGAATCAAGGATTAGGAAAAACTGGAATAGATTCAAATTTTTCAGATACAGTAGGCTTACTTAACAAGAATACATTTATTTTACATCTTTTGTTGGTTAACATTGATGAAACAGATAGATATTGAATTAGGAACGCTGTCCCTTTAAGATGGAAGGTATGCATGAAATACTGACACACATTCAGTTTTCACCATCTGTTTACGTTCACTTAGCCATAAACGAACAGTATTTATGTGAGATTCTATAGTCTACACAATAGACGTTTGGACTGCTGTGTGTGTATTTGAGCACTGAGAACTGATCGCGCACTGTATGAGAACTGAAGAAGTGGAGCGTGCGCTAGAGGGAGCTCTTCTATCAGCGCAATTCCGCCTATACCACCTTCACTAACTTGAAGTTAATCAACAACGAATTGTGACTCCCGGGAAAAACGGGACGTCTAGTCACCCTATCCCTAACCCTTCAGGGGCTGAGGCCATTGTTTCAGATCGCTAGTTCTTGTTCTTTTATTGTGGCGACATTTCCATGCCCTGAAACATGACGTTGAACAAAATTAACTGTGATTGGTTGTTTGACATGTCGGTCAAACGGCTTCATGGGCCAACCTTGACCAATGAATGCAACCATATATTCCAGACCTTCAGCCGTCAGTCTGAAGGTCTGGCTACGCGAGACTACCGTCCTGCAGATTTCAGTTCCAACCCTGCTGCAACACACCTGTCTGTAATTATCAAGTAGCTCTGAACACCTTGATTAGCTGGTTCAGGTGTGTTTAATTGGGGTCGGAGCTTAAATCTTCAGGATACTAGCTCTCCAGGAACAGGGTTGGAGACCCCTGGTCTACACTTTGTTGTATGTATTAAGCAATGTATTAAGTGTATATGAGATTTTTTTTTAACCTAAATTGTCGATCTTATCAGGCTAGTATCGATCCGATACCCGATACTATCAATATTAGGATCGATACGCCCACCCCTACTAGATATGCAAATGTCCCTTAGAATGTATATAGAATGTATTTTTAATGTCCAGTAGTCCTCAAATAACATTTTAGTCCAGTCTCGTCGTGTTAGCAAAGATGCGGCATAAATGAAGCATGAAATGCCATAGTTTTTATCATCAGACATTAGTTTTAGCTTGTCAACGTCTCATCTTAGTCACAGAAAAAAGGTTTGTTGACGAAATTAACACTGCTCTTGAAGCAACGGCAAATCAAATGTCTCCAACAGTGTCTGCTGTGTAAAAATCTGACTCTCAGACTCTGACTCTCAGAGAAAGCTCAAAAAGTTCAGTGACGAATCCACAGAGCCAGACCAGCACTTGTCAGTTTGATCTGTTTTCATCTAGCGTGTTTATTCTGGTGATTGACAGACTGGTAGCGGAGCTGATTCAGTTCATACGACACTATAAACTAGCACTTTTTAAATAACATCCTCTCCTTGACTCCGGAAGAGCTGCGTTCATCTGTAAGAAAATAAAAATAAAAAATACTGCAGAGATTTGGAAATGGAGTTAGTTGATGAACTTCTACATCTTGAAGCACTCATCCAAAATGAAACTAACACCACAGCAAGAGCGCTCGTCAAGATAATAAAACAATGGAAATTAGTCTCTGTATTTCCAAACATAGACATCACTCTCCGCTTATTTCTGACACTGCCTGTAACAAATGCCTCAGGTGAATGGTCATTCTAAAACCTGGCTTGGCATCTTTGTCATCTGACTTTAATGTCCCTTGAGTGGCGTTCTACAGAAACTGGGAGGCCTACTGTAAAGCTTAGCCTAGGGGCCTCTTGTTACCTAAAGGCACCCCTGCAGCCACCATTTGAATTTTTATATCCGGTTGCTGGTTGCTGCAAGAGTTGAAAATATCACACCTTTCTGCGCATATTAACTGTAACTTTTTACCCAGACATTCAAACTGAACTTTTGTGCCCGTTAAGGGAGCTGCGTAAGGGGAAGCATAAAAGGGTCGTTCCATAAAAAATATGATATTTTTTCAATGCTTCCTTTGCCATGCATGTTCCAAATGGCCACATTATGAGATACAATTGCCCAAGGTGTGGAAAAAGCTTATAGATGAGTATACTACTGTTGTAAACTTTTGTTGGCGGTTGCTTGCACTTCCACACAGAGTTCCACAATGTTTTTTTATGTGAAAAGAAACAGAAGGCTGCAAGATCAGAAGAAAAACAAGTGTAAATGGCAGCAAAAACTATTTAGTCTAGCCACCCTGTGATTTCTCCTAAATGTTATTCATGTTTTCTATTCTGAAATTCCAAACATTGCTGGCATCTTCCGGGTGTCTGTGAATGTTATTAGTGTCTGGAATGTGCAGCCCTGCACTGGAAATAATCAGAAGGAAAATGTCTGTCTTCCCCAAACCCTTGTGACTGTTTACATTCCCAGCAGGTTAAGACAGACTATTTTGAATAGTAACATACCTCAGTTGACATGCAGTCGACATGACAACTATCCTCAACAATAAAAAAATAGCTGGGTTCGCAAGGTGTCTGATTCATTGTATTGATGCAGAATACATGGCAGCATTTTAACTGTGTGTGGGCTGACTTCTTTCAGTCAGTGTGACACTAAATATTTTGCTTCTGAAACTTTGGTTGCTGTGTGTGTGTGTTTTTAACCATGTCATTGGCAAATATTTTGGTTCCACACTCTTAATATTGCTTAAATAATAATAATAAATATAGCTGCAAGCAGCGATTACCGGGGTTCAAGTACTTTAAAGGGTATATTGCAGGTTAGAGACCCCAGTGAATCGATGTATAGAACAAATAATGTAGGAACTAGATTTTCTTTAAAATATACTTTGAAATACGCTATTAATGCTTCTGGAGTCATTTTTGTGAGAGAATTTTCTTCCACATCTGAAAACCGCCATTACCGGAAGTGACACATCAAACGCGAGAGTGGTCCATTTTAACCATAGGAAAACAATGGATCACAATGACAGTTTGGATGCTGGGGCAATTTTTTATGTTTATTTACACTTGTATGATTGACCACAGATAAAATGGTGAGCCTGCTATTCGGCCAAGAGAGCAGGGACAGGCCAGGATTAGACAGAACAACGGTCAGAGGACACAAATTGAGTTGATGTGTGTGGAGAACAGGGAAGGAGTCTTGGTGAGAGACCAGTGTTAGCTTACAGATATACACACGTTAGCTAATGAAATCAGGCAATAGCAAAGCTAGTGTTGGTCATCTATTAGTTTTGATACTTTCCAGTAACAGAAACTAATAAGCGTTGATCAGGCTATCCGGCACTAACGTTACATTATATAGTGGTTTCTCATCACCGCAAGTGAGAGAGATAAAGACGTTTTGTTTCATTAAGTGTTTTTGTGGTAAATATGAGGCCATGGTCACAGCTGAGGAAAGTCAATGCTGCAGGGAGTTAGATACGTAACATACCGGGTCTTAGTGGAGAAATGTTATTGGTTATAGACCACAAGTAGTGTAACTATTTTGATTACTTTATTAAAGTTATGTAACTGATCATATTTGATTACTCTTCTAAATTTCTGACAGAAGTTTTAATCATTTTCAAACATTTAAACCAAGCAGGGTTAATCTTACTGTCAGACTTTCAAAATCCATTACTTGACTTATAATACATTAATTTTAAAGTACAGCCACCACAAAATTATACTTTAACATTCTGTTTTATTTGAGATTATTCAGAGGTTAAATACAAATGTAAAATCATAACAAGAAATAGTTTAATTGCTATATCTGCTTTTGAAATCACATATTTGCATAGCTATGACAGGAAACACTGGCCTAATAATGCCTTAAATAATAAAAGGTTAATCTTTTTGTAAAAAAATGATAAAGCATAAGCCTAAATAGGAAATAGAAAAGATGTCGAATAAGCATGTGTCTTATTATGTGGCCTAAACTCCTGAAACATTGGTGTCTCGTATTTTAGAGCATTCAATGCAATTTAGGAAAGTAATCAATTAAATCTGTTTGTGTGTGTGTATGAGATTTTGTGTGAAAACAGATGTAACCCCCATTGTAATTGTTAACATTTTCATAAGTAGCTGTAATTTTTTTTCTCAGTGTCTTTAACTGAATACAGTTGCATTTATTTTGTAAATAAATTAGATAACACATTACATATGACTAGTTACTCCCCAACACTGGTGTTAAAGATGCCTCTGTCCCAACTATTTTGGAGTGCGTTGAAGCTTGTTTTAACAGTTTAAAAAATTTAATTAAGCTGGTCAGTGAAAACATTGGAATTTTTTTGTAAACAAATCACAGATTCTTGATTTTATTACATTTTACAACTTTTTTTTCAAATTGGGGGTATATATCTGTATACATTTTGATATAAAACTGGAAAAACGTGCTTTACTGAGCATCAAATGTCTGACACTATCATTGTTGAGAAGTACATCGCCACCAGAGACATGTGACACCATCATCACTGAGAAGTATGTGGCCACCACAGATGTGTGATACCATCGTTGTTGAGAAGTACGTTGCCACCACATACATGTGCCACCAATGTTATTGAGGAGTATGTACTGTATATCTATTTTCATGTCTCTTTTTTTCCCATTCCAATTTATTTTTGTTGACTCAATATTTTGATGTTTTCAAATGTCATCACTTGGCACTGGCCTTGTCCAAATACCCACACTTGCGGTCTTGGCCACTTGAGAGCATGTGCGCACAGCAGGAAGTAAGTGTGCAAGACTGTCCCAGGTCTTAAAAACGCCAAAGTGCAGTGCCCTTAACACTGTCAGGGAGTCTCTGTCACCAGCCCAGTCAGCACTCATTAGCTCCACTATATCTGCACAATCCCTCTTCGTCCGGTCTACCGTTCACTACCCCGAACAGTTCCCAGACCCAGTGTGCACTTACCTGTATATACTTACATTTTCAGACTCCCAGAGATCTTCTCGCGTTTCTCCCTTGTTCCTGGTTACCGCTCTCTCCGTCGATCCTGCAACGAAGGACTCTCATCAGTACACAGCTAAGACCCACTGAACTGACATTATCTCCAAGACGCTCACCTGCCATTTGCTCCTCACAATCTGCTTCCATTCAGTCAATAAACCTGCCTGTGTTTCACTTACCTGGTTGTCTCTGCCTTGATTTGTGGAAAACGTACACTAAATCCACACTATCTCGAATACCACTCCAGAGCGCTATTTAAGGCTTAGTGTATCCCATCATTCATCATGTTTTGGAATAAACTGTGGGATTTTTACCGAGATCTTCAGAGGTCACCAGAATCTTTCCAATATAAGTTAAATATTAATATAATAATTAGATAGTATGACATATAATTTGGTAGAGAAACTAAGTTTTGCACGTTCTATTGGTTCAAAGTAGAGGTGATATTTATTTTGTACAACATTTGCAACTTTATTGCATTTTGTTAACACTTTAGAATACTGTTCCATCGTTACTGAATAACTACACGGGAACAAATTACTAATATTCTATTAACATTGTAGTTATGACTATTAACTAACAAGAAACTCTGATTGAAGATTTACTAAGTAATAGCAATCAGCTAAAACTGGTGGTTCACTATTAGCTAATCAATAACTACTATTTTTTTCATATATCCTGGAGAACTACTGTATAAAGGTTCATAATTGATGTGAATTATGCATAATATAAAATTAATTCTAGTAATGACTCAAGTATTACCAAATCCTTCTATAGGAACTACTAATTATCAGCTGGTTTCATCTGGCCAGAGGAGAATGGCACATTATTTTGACAGACTATTTCCCTGTTTAATACTGTATAGGTGCTTTGACACACTCTGCATTGTAAAAGGCGCTTTACAAATAATGGTGAAGAAGAAGAAGGATCACTATTCTATAATATGTAGCCCGCATGGAGTTTCTGAGTCGCCCGCCAAGCACGTTCTATAATTAGCCTGACTAAGCGATAGGACAATAAACTATATCATATCGAGATTATGATAAAGATAAAGAGATGTTAATAATGATGACACATAATGGACACATGCACTTCATATTCAGAGCTGCTCTGAGAGTCACTTCACCAGCTTCATGCAGTTCAATTTGAGAAAAATGCACTCTGAAACTAAAAATAAAACTGAAAGACCTTCACGACCTTCAAGTAAACTCATGCAATTTTACAACACTAAATGTGTGTCCCATCAGTTAATGAAAAGTTCTACGCACATTTGTGGTTTTCATACTCACTTGGACATTTGGGCCAAATACAGGAAATACATCATATAAGTAGTCAAGTGGTCAAGTGCAAAGACCGCAAGTGTGGGTATTTGGACAAGGGGCTGTTATACTCTGCTTGCTCACTGGAATGCAGCTAAGAATTACACTTTGAGTCCGTTTAAATCATATATTTTGGGAAGAGTTGTTAAAGCCATCATACCTTACTTAATCTTTATACGTTTTGGGTTGTCAGAACACTGGATTAATAATAATATAAAAAAAATACTAAGAATACAAATCTTAGTACATTTTCGTATTATTATCCAGTTATCATTACTTAAAAAAATACAAAATAGACACAATGGTTTTATTATTGTATTATTATAATTGTTATTTAGTGTTATTTAGTTATTAAATATTCCAACATGAATAAAAATCCCAACAGGAACAACAAGTGATGTTTCAGACAAATATTTAACCATCTAATAACAAATATCATCTTAACTTCTTTAAGCGCTCTCTTTTCAGTTCATACATCTTAGCAGCTGAATCCAAAATACATTCTGCTGGTCCTCTTTGTTTCCTTATATTTGTTTACCTCCATATAATTGGTAAATGGGGGTAACTGGTCTTTTTCAATAAAGGGATTAAATAGTAAATTAATAAGTGTGTCTCTAAAGAAATACTATATTATCTACAGAAAGAAAACTTTAATTGTATTTTCATTTTAAATGGACAGCAATATATTTAATCATGTAGCAACTTAACAAATATATGTAATGTTTTATTGAGGTCTACACAAGTAAAAAATGTAATAATCTATGAGCATTTTAGAGATTTCTATGCATATTATTTTTATGAAGCTATACTGTCAGTGTACCATAGTTATACAAACAAACTAGATCAATGCATTTATTTCCATTCATAGGCAGGGGCGCAAAAATAAGGGGTGGTTGGTTGGATAAGGATTGAAGTTTTGGAAGATTCCAAGAGCTTGATGAAGGACAGGGGACCCGAGTCAATATGTTGTTGGGGCCCAGAAACCATAGCGGTGTCCCTTTTGTCACGGTCACCCGTAGAACTGCACTGCATTTCCCAGCATTCCTCTGGCCACTCACCAGCACCCGTCATAATCACTCACACCTGACCTCCATCAGGGAATCCTCCTCACCTGTTGCTACCAATCAAGCTCTCTACATAACAGCACTAAAACCAGACACTCATTGTCTGGTCTTGAGGTTACAAGCTCTTCATCGGTCTCATCACCTACCTGCTGGATCACCGTTGCTCTGTGGATGTCTTCCTCCAGTGGACTCTACTAAGTGGAGAGATAAGGACTACTAATCCCTCAGTTTATAGAGATTCCTTGATTTCTGAGTTATTGCACTTATCTGTTGAGGTTACTTTCAGTTTGTTTAATAAAGAAGCTCTTACTTTACTCATCCTCGTATGCCTCTCCATCCAGTATGTGACACCTTTTTTCTTTTTTTTAGCAGCTTTCTTATTGAGTGATAAACAAAGAGAATCATAGAATATGTTTGAAAAATATACACAAAAAAACTGCATAAAATAGGACAAGCAAATTGTCAATGTCAATCTTAAATTTAGAAAGTAAACAATTAAGTAATTATAAGAATTATACAGTATAAAACAATAATATATACATATATAGTAACTTACGTTCATCTTGTTAGGTAACAAACTTATTAACACCAGCCCATATTTTAATAGTAGAAAGAAAAGGATAATTTATTCTCCACTTAAAATACTTTGGGATAGCATCTGAACTTATAAGGAATCTTCTAATCAAAACGTTGTTACATTTAACATTAGAAACGCTCCAGCCTCCAATGAACAATTTGAGCATTTCACATTCTGTTACTCTGTAAGAATATGTTCTAACCAAATTAAGTTACCATATTTTAAACAGATGGCGTGGCACAGCATATGCTGTTTACGTTCAGTGGATACTCTCTAAAATGGCACCAGGGTGATGCAGAGGAGACACATTTTGAATAAAGTCGTTATTTTTATTTTCTTTGTGCGCAAAAAGTATTCTCATAGCTTCGTAAAGTTACAGTTGAACCACTGATGTCACATGGACTATTTTAACAATGTCCTTGCTAAGTTTCTGGACCTTGATCATGGTAGAATGCTTGTTGTCTATGGGAGGGTCAGAGATCTCTAGGAATTTATCAACAATATCTTAATCTGTGTTCCGAAGATGAAAGAAGGTATTACAGGTTTGGAACAATACTTAATTATATAACTTTCATTTTGGGTGAACTATCCTTTAACCTTGGAAGCAGATTTATGGAAACATATGCCTTCACTTAATCTACTTCAGAATTTCAGAGTAAGTCAGAATAATATCAAATGTGACAATTTATTATTAGTCAGGTAAAAATATTATGCCAATTACTGTCATGGTCGTGTATCGGGAAGGACGCAGGAGACGAGTGAACAGACAAAGACTCGGGAAACTCAGGACTTATAAACACATAGAACGTAATCAGGGAAAACTGCAACAGGTGAGGAGTAATCAAATTAACTTAACAAGAACATTAAAATAACCAAATAAGTAAACTAAGGATGGACATGGGAAAAACAAGGACCATGGATTCTAGAACCCTAACATTATCCCCCCTCCCAATAGTTGCGTCCCGCACCAAAATATATCCACCGGGGAGGGGGGGTGGGCACCCGAGGCTAGTCCAGGATGGAGACACGGGAGTTCTCCAGGGCGAGGCAGGGGGCTCGGGCAGCCTAGGTGGTCCAGGGATCTTTGGAGGCCATGGCGGATCTTCCGTGGCCTTAATCTTCCTGGCACTCTGGATGAACGGGTTCTGGTGGGCGCTGGCGAGGAGCAGTCTCTGGAGTGAAAGACATTGGGTAAGGATACACCTACAGTGAGCAAAATATCTCTAAATTCTTAGGATCTGTATTACCTTTTAGAAGGTAGGATATTTGTATGATTGAGACCATTGTACCAGTCACACATCTTGAATGCAAGATGGTGCCGAGTATGGCAGCCGTGTTGCGAGCTCCGGGAATACTTTGCAGTTTTTCGTATGTTTTATTAGTTTTTTTGTTGTTTTACGTGTTAGATGTTGTTAGTATAACTGTCTACGATAGAGACACGCTTTTAAACATTGGTTCCTCCATCGCGCAATGCAAACCGGACTTTGAGTTCTTGAATGCCGGTGGACTGTTCACAGACACGGCATCAGAGACCTTTGTCTGGGCCGCGCAACTGAGGAAACGCCGCTGACGCCGAAAAAGAGGAAAGAGAGCTGGCGTTCTCATCAGACTGAGACACCGTGCTTACCGACCCCCTCTCCCAACCATTTTGATGGCTAACGTTCAGTCACTGGATAACAAACTCTGCGAACTGCGGGCACGCATCTCATACCAACGAGAAACAAGGGACTGCTGTGTTATTTGCCTCACAGAAACATGGATGTCTGCAATGGTTCCAGACTCAGCCATCGAGCTCACGGGCTTCTTCGTGCACCGCTCGGACAGAACGGAAGAGCTCACAGGGAAAAGCAGAGGCAGGGGTGTTTGTTTCTATATCAACAACTCGTGGTGTGATGAAAGGAACATACACTCTATTAAATCATCCTTTGCTCCCTGATCTGGAATTTCATAAGCTTCGTGTCGACCATTCTGGCTACCGAGGGAATACAAAGTGATCATAATCACGAACCGTTCCACAGATGATGCTATTGCCTTCACACTGCACACTGCTCTTTCTCACCTGGAAAAATAAGAACACCTATGTGAGGATGCTGTTCGTGGATTATAGTTCGGCATTTAACACCATAGTGCCTGCCACACAGGTGGCGAAGCTCCAGACTCTGGGACTGAACAGATCTGTGCAGCTGGATCCTGGACTTCCTGACAGGCAGAAGTCAGGTGGTCAGAATGGGCAACAACACCTCATCTCCCCTGACCCTCAACACTGGTGCTCCACAGGGCTGCGTCCTCAGCCCTCCTGTACTCCTGTACACACACGACTGTACAGCAACACACAGCTCCAACGTCATCGTCAAATTTACTGATGACACAGCGGTGATAGGCCTGATCACCGACAACGATGAGACGGCCTACAGAGAGGAGGTGAGTACCCTGATTAAATGGTGTCAGGAGAACCACCTCTCACTCAACATCGACAAGACCAAGGGTGGGTGGACCAAGGTGGTGGATTTCAGGAGACAGAGCAGAGAACACACCCATCACCATCGACAAGACACCTGTGGAGCGGTAAACAGCTTTAAGTTCCTCGGCATTCATATCACAGAGGATCTCACATGATCTGCTCACACAGATGTAGTGCTGAAGAAGGCACATCAGCGCCTCTTCTTCCTGAGACGGCTGAGGAAGTTTGGAACGAGCCCCAGCATTCTCAGATCCTTCTACACCTGCACTGTGGAGAGTATCCTGACCGCTGCATCACCGCCTGGTTTGGAAACAGCACCGCTGGCAACCTGACCTCCACAGCATCCGATCCCGCACTAGGCGACTGAGGGACAGCTTTCATCAGGCTAATGAACAGTCAGAAATAACTCACCTACATCCCACTCCCACTCACACAACATGCCATGCACTGCACTTTAACACAGTTCTACCAGACTACACGCACACACTGCACTAACACATCTGCTATCACTGGACACCATACAAAGCACATTCACGACATTGCATATGCATAATCTGTTGCACCTTTGCACAACCAATCTGTTGTAAATGTATAATCTGTTGCACCTTCACATATTAATATGTATAGATGTGTACATAATGTAGATGTGTATAATGTGTATTGGTAACTAAGTATGTCTTTATAAAACACTGTGTGTACTGAGTATATGTATGTGTATTTTGCACATTGTCTTCTGTACAGTCTGTAAATATGTACTGTCCATATGTAAAAAAAATAATTTAATTTGTATTTGTTTTGGCACTGTCAGGAGCACGCTCGTAAGAATTTCACTCACCAAGGCACTTGTGCTATGGTGATGTGACAATAAAAGTGATTTGACACTGAGACAATTCAAATGATTTCAAACATGACTGTGACTATCACTGTCATTCATAGAACATTATATCTGAGAGAGCAGAGTGAAGGGAAGGATGGGTGAATTGAAGGAAGTGGGGGGAAAGGAACAAATGTATAAGTTAGGAGGGAGTTTTTCCACATCTTCTCTCAGTGGGATGTGGAAACAGATGCCTGTATGTTAATACAATGTGTTTGTATTGCTTGTATCACAGGAGATCAAAACATCTGAGGTTTTTCAAGTTCTACAGCACTGATTATCAAAATAAAGATAATCTTTGTTAGGTTATGGGATAAAAGTAATTAGTCCCTTTCAGTCCCCTTTTAACTTTATGTATACAGTCTTTGAACACTTCCAAAACAAACTCTTTTATTACTTGCCAAAAGGTCCCTGGATAATTTAAAAAGCAGTCCATCTGGACCTGGACTTTTATTCACGGAGCTTTCTGAAAGATTACAGTCAACTCTTTCAAAATCAAAACAGTTGTGGTCAGAATTATTGGCACCTTTGGTAAATATGATCAAAGGCTCTAAAAATAAACATGCATTATTAATCCTTTTGATGTTTTATTTAAAAAATCGAACTAAAACAATTGAAAATGGGGAAAATCTCATAATGAAATAAATGTTTTTTCTCAAATACACTTTGGACACAATTATTGGAACCCCTAGAATTTCTTATGGGTAAAATATCACTAAAGTATTTTCCCATTCATATAAAAAAATTATATTGAAGAAAAAAAACCTGACTCTGTTAGAAATCTTAAAATGGCCATGTTTGGATCTTCCAACCGGACAATAATCCAAACACAAACCTCAAAAACAACACAAAAATGGGTCACTGGGCACAAAATCAAGCTTCTGCTATGGCCATTCTAGTCCTATGACATGAAGCCTGTAGAGAATATATGAGGTAAACTGAAGAGAAAAAGCACTGCTGTGAATCTGAAGAATCTGGAGAGATTTTAGATGAAGGAATGGTCTCTGATCTCTTGTCAGGGGTTCTCTAACCTCATCAGGCATTATCTGAGAAAATTTAGAGCTGTTAAACTGGCAAATGGAAGTTTCAAAAGGTATTGAATAAAAGGGTGCCGTTAATTGTAGCCAATGTGTATTAGAGAAAAACATCTAATTCATAATGAGATTTCTCCCTATTTTAAATTCTTATTATCCAATGAAAGGTCAGATTTTTGTGATTTTTTTAAATAACGATCAAAAGGATTAACAATGCAGATTCATTTTCACAGCCTTCTTTGATCATATTTACCAAGGGAGCCAATGATTCTGACCACGACTGTACATCTCACAAGAAGACTTATTTTCATCACGAACAAAAGGGTGTGAATTCCTGAACCCTCTCAAGAAAAAGCGTTTTCATGTTAAGCATTTTAGAATGCCTGCCCTTGAATTCCCATTCTGTCTTACCGACTGGAACTTAAAACATTACTTACTGCAAGATTATCATTACCAGATGTACACCAAGGTCTCCATATACACTGCAATAAGTTGCCCATGTTTCCCCTCCATATTTCCATCATGTAGCACTGGACAACAAGGACAACAAGAGGCAGCACAATTTTTGCACACGAACTACCGCTGACTGCACGTGAACAATTCAGAAGGCATTTATACTTGACACATTCACTGTTGCAATGTTATTTGAATTGACATGGGGTGCTCAACTGAAATTGTCCTTTAAATCAGCAGAAAATAACAGAGAAGTAGGAATTTGCCAGGTTTACTTCAAGATGGCATCCCGCATGCAGTTGATTGATTAGGACACAGAGGAGATTTTGTGTTTGTTGCTATTAACTAAAAAAAGGAGACGGAATGTCCAATGAACCCATAAGTTATTTGCCTATAAATAAATGGAATAAATAAAATCCGCCTACATAGAAGCCTGCAGATAACTATAGCTGGGATCTATGAGCTGGAAAATACAATGGGATCACAGAATGAAGCCTTACCAAGCCAAATTTGCCATTTGATAAACAATATATTAGAAAATGAGTGTTTTACATACGTTTATTTAAGTTTAGGCGTTTCCCAAAAAAAGACACTTGGAGACTCCAAATGACCCTTTGTAACCAACGACACATAAAATGCTGTAATTCTTGAATGCTTTAATGTACAGTCATAATTTTGGGCTCTAATGAAAGGTTACACTTAGAGCTATTCAATTCAATCTTATCCAGATTCACTGTCAATAATTGCTGACACATAGCATAAACACATTATAGTGACATTTATACATTGAATCCAAAATGTGTACACTTGTAAATAACATATCTATTTATAATTTATAATCTAATTACATTTTCCCCCTATATCTCTATACATAGTATATTATTTAATTTCTGTTATTTTTCTTATATTGTTGTTATATTCCATTCCTTCTGTGTTATTCATATGTATGTATGCTCTATCATGCATGTCTGCACTATGTCTGTACTTTCTTCTGCACTGGAAGCTCCTGTCATCAGGACAAATTCCTTGTGTGTAAACATACTTGTAATAAAGCTCTTCTGATTCTGCTTGTAGTGTTTTGACGATTTTTTGCTGTCATCATGTCCCTCAGTATATGGCTTTTTGCTGACTGGCTCCCAGACTTCATTCGATTCAATGTCAGATGATTGTCTGTGATATAAAAAAGTTAGAAGTTAGCAGGAATATACCAAAACACAAACATGTATAAAACACACACACACGTTGGTTTGTATGGTTTATGGGGACTCTCCATAGGCGTAATGGTTTTTATACTGTACAAACTGTATGTGCTATTGCCCTACACCTAAACTTAGCCCTCACAGGAGACTGTGCATTTCTACTTTCCCACAAAAAAACTCCCTCTGTATGATTTATAAGCGTTTTGAATTATGGTGACACTGAAAATGTCCTCATCAATCACCTTCTCCTTGTAATACCTGTAATACCCATGTCATTATGCACATTTGTATCCTCATAAACCACACACACACACTGAGAGACAGACACTCACACACTCACGCAAGCACACAAAAACATTCTCTCTCTCACACACACATTGATTTTTATGATTTACAGGGACTCTCCATAGGCGTAATGGTTTTATACTGTACAAACTGTATGTGTTATTGCCCTACACCTAAACTTAGCCCTCACATGAGACTGCATTTTTACTTTCCCCACAGAAAACTCACTCTGTGTGATTTATAAGCGTTTTGAATTATGGGGACACTGAAAATGTCCTCATAAATCACCTTCTCCTTGTAATATCTGTCATACCCATGTCTTTATACACATTTGTATCCTCATAAACAACATAACAGGCGCCACGAACAAAGAAACTCACACCGAAAGTTAGCAGAGCGATCTCAAAACAAACAAATACCTCAACATATATTGTAAAATATGTATAAGATACATAATTATATGTATTATAAATATAATAATATAATGTAATAAAATACTTACTTTTTGAACGTAAATGTCACCTGGATCCTCCTTCCAAACACATCCCCTTCTGCTTCAATGGATGAAACATCACTCTCTTCGTCAAAAATGTCATCTCTGTCACGCCAAGCACAACTTCTTAGTGTTCAACAACGTTCAATAACGTTCTCGTTCTCTTTATTCACCATAATTAGCCTATAATGATCGTTTACCTGTAAACTCTCTCGGAGCGCATTTTACGCACATGACCTGTGATCTGTGCGCACACACTTTTGAACTTGCTAACTTGAGCCGACCCCCTAATGTGTCAAACCCATCTGCTCAGAAGCTCATTGGCTATCAGATACGACAGTCATTTGCAGGCTCTAATGCAAGTGGGTCGATATACTGTCCGTCAAAGTGAGGTGGCCCCATCTCCAATGCAGGACGCTCGTTGGCTGTCGTTCTTTGCAGCTCTCTCTAAGATGCACTTGTTGGCTCAAATAATGTGTCAGTCAAAAGGGCAGAGTTCAACGGCCATTTTAACATCAGAAACTCCGCTTTGTTTACATGTTATCACACGTTACATTATAGAAAACTCAGAAGAATTGATGGCTAATTTGAAATGATACTACTACATTCCGTGGATGTTTATCAACAAATGCATGTGTTATGGACTAAATATTGCACGGGATTGGATAGCCTGGACCCTTTACAGTGAAACAACAATATTTTTGTCGAACTTTTATGGATCAGTGGACTATAAGGAGGCTTCATAGGTGAGTTCCTTCAGTTTTGTTGTTGTTTATTTAGTTGGTGGTGGTCTGAAAAAGACACTGATTGTTCCTGCTGTGTTTATTGTATCTTAAAATGGTTTGCATCGTTTGAATCACAAGAATCTCAGCTTTCCAAGGATATATGACATGTTCAGCTTTGTGTTTTTTGAGTTTTTGTGTCTGACGACTTTATCCCGACACCACTAGGTGAGGATGCCGGCGTCACGCTGGATTCGTAACAGGTATAAGTAATAATAAACCACCGGTAAACACCCCAACAACTGTAGTTGTACTGCAGTACTGTATTGTAGTGAGAATTTGATTCTAAAGAGTTACCAATATTCTTATTAATTTTAAAAGTATTTAAAGTGAGAAGGGTACATAAAAAGCATGCATTTTAAGGTTAGACTTTAAATTTTGATGTTAAATCCCCTATTGTATTGTATTGCATATAAATGTTCTACAGTCTATACACAGTATTAGGTTCAATTGACCGTTCACAAAGAGCTTGATTGATAGGCGATCTGACAAATCAGAACGCGGATATTATGAGCCGCCGCTGCTATCCACCATCTTACTTGACATCTCCATAGAAATACATGTTAAAATAACTTTTTGAAACTTTTTCAATATAACTAAATATAAAAATTTGCGGAGGGTTAAGCTGTGCTGTTGTTGGCTGCCACGGTAATGGTAATAAGCTACAGAATTCCTTTAAAGTACTTGTTTTGCGTACAAGAAAACCTGTCATGTCCGACGCTGTATGCATGGCTTGCCGCGCTTACGTTAAAATACTGAGTGTGAAATAATAAAATAATATGTTAAAACATGTGTTTTTATCATTTTGTGGACAAAATCCCGTGAAATTCGCCCCGATCAGGAGCTGTATTTAAGTTAAATGTAATGTAATATATGCACATGCGCTCATCAATTCTCAGTGCAGCTATCTTCGTGTCGCTTCATGTCATCTTCCCACTCATCAAACTATGACAGGCCCTTTACATTTACATTTATGCATTTAGCAGACACTTTTATCCAAAGCGACTTACTGTATTCAGGCTATACGTTTTATTTCATAATTTTCCTTTACTGCAAAAAGACAGTCACTGTGACACTCTAAAGCAGTGATGGGCAAATTTGGCCCTTCCAGGCCACTTTCCTTCAGAGATGTGTAGTCCTGAAGACAATTATTAGCTGGTTCAGGAGTGTTTGAATAGGGTTGGAGCTACACTCTGAAGGAAAGTCGCCTGGAAGGGCCAAGCTTGCCCACCCCTACCCTAAAGTGATAAAACTATGATAAAACGCCATGTGCTTTTTTAAACCATTGTCGGCTCAGTAAATATGTAAATGCACATGCTCATTAGCCGCAGCTGAGAGATCAGGGGGATTGCCACAAAGTGTGTGATTTGCAGCTAGGTGCTAGCGAAGGAGAGTCTTAAAGGGATAGTTCACTATAAATGAATATTATGATTTTAATTACTCACCCTCATGTCATTCCAAACCTGTAAAATCTTCATTCATCTTTGGAACACAAATTAAGATATTTTTGATGAATTCCAAGAGCTTTCTGACAAGAGAGCAAGGATTCTAACACGATCAAGGTCCAGAAACATAGTAAGGACATCGTTAAAATAATCCATGTGACATCAGTTGTTCAACCGTAATTTTACGAAGCTAAGAGGATACTTTTTGTGAGAAAAGAAAAGAAAAATAACAAAAATATATAAAATGAATCTCCTCATGTCACCCTGGCACCATTTTGGAGAGTATCACATATGTGTAAGTAACATATGCAACATATGTACGCGGATACGTTGTTTACGCTTTGATTCGAACATAAAAATGCTAAGACACTTGACAACTAAACACAAATCACTGCAGCCAAAACTGCTTGAGTTTTTTTCAACAAAAACTACTGGAGCACGTGGTCAAAAATCATTGCTACAGAAAGCCATTACAGTGAATGAGAGAGCTTTTTGAGCCTCCTTTATTATCTCTCTCTCTCTCTCTCTCTCTATATATATATATATATATATATATATCATACACACATTCACCATGTTCACTAAATGGAATCTGTTTCCAGAAATGATTTGTGCCAAGTTAGAATTTTGTCTGTTACATTAAGTTAATGAGACATGATGTCTGCTTGACCCACATGTCTGGATTCTCAGACTATAGCAGCTACATCCTGTTAATTCTGTCTGTACAGTAGGCTATTGTGGGAGTGTCTGCTTGCACATGTGATTGCTCAACCTTTCAAGGTCTGCCATCAGCAATACAATTGCTGGAGCACGTTTAAACGATCTCTGACATGTTTTCAGAATGCAGATGCAAATGAACAGACTACAGATGTTTTGGGGCAAAAGTAACCAGCATTAGGCTCCTATCCTGATCATATCCTACTTTCCCCTAAACAAGGTTCAAGGTTTCTTTATTTGTCACATAATAAATTATACAGGGTATAATCAGAAGTGAAATGTAAAAGTACTATACTGTACTTTGCTGTAGTACCTCTTTTTTCCTTCTGCCCTCTCAAAAAAAAAAAACATATATATGTTTATGCAAATGTATAACTGATATTTAAAACGTAGACCAATATTATTTTAATTTTATCTTAATATCTGTAATATGCACCATTGTCTGATGTTATGACAAATCAAACCTGTGATAATTGGTTAGAAGGAACCAAAACAGACACACACACACTTTGTAAATTTGTCATGTTTTGACATTCTTTTAAAAGCCTTATTTAGCACAGAACATTTTTTTAACATTAAAGTTACTTCAATAGGATTTCTCTCCATTTTATTAGTTGAACACTGATTACATTCAAAGGCTAGATAAAAAAACTAAATTGTACTTATAAATAATTGATTACAATTTCACTTTCAAGTATTGAGGAAAAATGTGACGTTTCTCAGTTCTTGCCACCCTTCTAGGCCTATTAGGGAATTGGTCAAACCAACTTATCATATAAGCCACACATTTAAAATGGTTAAAAAGTAGAACTAAGTTAAATAAAACAATGCTCTAAATGTTCTAAACAATGCTAAAAACTACCAGTCGTTATTGTATAAATAAACATTATTGTAGTTCCTCTATGCCCCGCCTCTCTTCTACAAAGCCCCTCCTTACAACAAGCGCAGTCTGCTCTGATTGCCCAACTGACCCAGTGCATTGTGATTGGCCGAACACCACAAGCACATGACGGAAATGTAATGTCCCTTACCATATTTCCGAGCTTCAACTTTCAAATTAGTTTTATCAGTTCAAGCCCGAAAGGGGAACAGGGGAAATATGTCTCAAGTCGCTGGGATATATTTGTAGCAATATCCAAACATACATTCTATGGGTCAAAAGTATTGCTTTTTCTTTTATGCCAAAAATCATTAGGGTATTAAGATATTTTGTAAATTTCCTACTGTAAATATTTTAAAACTAAATTTTGATTACTAATATGCATTGCTAAAAAAAACTTTCTCAATATTTAGATTTCTTTTCACCCTCAGGTTCCAGATTTTAAAATAGTTGTATCTCTGCCAAATATTGTCCTATCCTAACAAATAGTTTATTTATTCAAATTTCAGATGATGTATACATCTCATTTGACTGGTCTTGTGGTCCAGGGTCACATTTATAAATAAAATCACATTGTTAACATCAAATTAGTTGCATGTTATATTTCATAAAAACACTTTTGTCCATACAAGTTTAATCCCCCAAAAAAAAAAGTATCCAAAACTGTTCACCAAGCTTACAATTAAATTTCATATTTAAAATCACAAATGAAATCTGACAACAACTGTCTCATAAATGTTATTTTTATTGCTCAAATAATGTAAAAAGTTATTATAATTTTTTCAGGCTGGACCAGCCAGTGCACATGCGCAGTCCTAAGTACACGACTGTTTCTATAGCAACTATCAGGATTAGCGATTGGCTCTTTTATAACTATACGTGAGTAACATGTCTTGGCTATTCTATATTCTAAAGTCTTTGGATACAAGGAGCGTGAGAATGTCTGGGAAACTCATGAATATTCCTGTATGCTGTGCCCACTGACACCGAAAATGTAAGAAATTTAAAATCACCAGTGAGAATATGCTAGTCTCGTGAGAACTTTTTGTGCACAGCAAAGGAATACCAGTCTTCTCATGGTTTGTATCGAACTCTTCCAACATTTTTCTTTAAAAATCCTTATTTGTACTTCTAAATAGTGACCAATGATTTGTTTTGTTCTCTGCACTTCACGTTTGCCAACATCCTGCTTCAAAGGCTGGAATGCCATTCTCGTGAACACATGTACAACAGTTAGCGGAAGATAGAGATTACCGTTTATAAAGTCTTAAATATGGAGTACTTTTTTAAGATGAATGGATGCACTTTTATTGGAGTTCTATTGGACTACTGAATCTCAACACCCTTTAACTGTAATTTGGTCCAAACGTTCTTGCTACCTTAGGAACTAGGTCAAGGGTTACTCGGTTTGCACTCACTGAAAGATTTCCAGCCACTTCAAGAAGAGGAAGCGGTAGAGACATAATTTGCAGGATGTCTGGAGGAGGATTGGAGCTCAGCGCTGCTGTGAAAAAAAGTATCTGGGTAAAAGGTAAAGAGTGCATCTGGAAGAGTGCATGTCAAGTTCAGCTTATTATGGGAAGGTGGAAGCAACCAATCATGTTTGTAAAAATTATACACTTGTAGGTATACACACCCAAAACAGTCACTGACAATCGACAGTCAATCAATACAGAAATATGTAAATAACAATTGTTCAAAGTTATGCAAATGTATTATTTTACCTTTTTTTTTTATATCTACACTAACTGTTCAAAAGAACAGTACCCAGAGACCCACATAAATGAGCGTGATTAGTGTACAATATTTACAGATTTGGACCAGTTATCATAAGACTAAATTTACTCAACAAGTGGGGGAAAAAGTGCAACAATGTTCTGTTAGAAACAGGTAAGATGTATTAAAACAAAACAGTGAAATGTAAAGCTCTCTCTTCACACTCATGGCTTACATGGCTGGCCCCAAAAATAAATAATGTCTAAATGGCAAAGAGAGGAAATAAAGACAGAGGGAAAAAATGAGACAATGTTATATAATACCAATTTGACTCTAAAACACCCACCCTGGGCATTATCTCCTAATCAAACTCCCCTCATTGAGATCATGGATGAGCAAAACTTCCTGTCATGATTACCAGTTCTCTATTATTTACATCTTTTTTTAATTATAGAACAAATATTTATAAAACTAAATCATCTTTATGAGAATAAATTACAGTAGCTTTAAACTTATCAAATGCCTTTACCTTAATTTACAATAAATCCATAACCCATTCTGACATTTTGAAAACTTTAAGCTTGAATTTCATTTATAAAAAAAAACAAATAAACAGAAAAGCCCAAATTGTACTTCCAATTTCAGGCATTTATTTAGTATTATGCACCGATCATGATTTTTCATGGCCAATATAGACTTTTATATTTGCTCCAGTATCTTCACACACAAGTTCTGGGAATTGCTGAATTTATGCCACAGAATACCTAAGATTTAGGCCGTGACCAGTATCTGTCTCCATGATGTCACCAGGTATACCCTTTAGGAGAAACAGTGTCATCCAGTGATCATAATGAGATACTGCCATGAACAAATTAATTTGACACTGCTCAGACTCCTCAACCTCATGTTTAGAATGATACAACTCTATGAGGTACTCATGAATGCTTGATTCTAATTAGCTGACAGAGGTTCTAAGGGGACTATAGTTTCATAAACTAAACTAAAATTTAAAACAGAATTACTAATTATAATAAAAAACTATTATAGTTTTTAAAATGTAGATTTAATTATATTTGTCCATATTATCTTAAATTCACACATCTCGTTGAATCCATGCAAATAAAAATGGCATGGGAAACACACAAAAAAAACACTTAACTTACTAACACCAGGCTACTTTTAGCCTTACGCTGGATTTTGTTCTCCTTCCACCTATGGATACAAGTGCACAACAACTTGCTCTCCACATGTCTTCAGCAAAGTCGGCATGAAGATAAAAAGTGTGTCTAGAACTTTTCCTTACGTGATGGGACACACTTATAGTGTTTTAAAAAAGTATTGTTTTTATTTTTTTATTTTTCTAAATACTGTTCAGTAGTCCCTAACAGATGACACAATTCATTGTGGTGTTTCTAATTAAACAGATGTTTAAACTGAGCTAACTTTCAATTTTTTTTTATCTCAACAGCATGAGTTTAAGTCCCAGCTAAAGGTACTTTCCGGCTCCTGTCAATTCTCACATGTCATTTCATGTCTCTACTCCCACTGTCCTGACCATTAAAGGTGAAAAAAACCATTCCAATCACAAAAAAAAAGAAAAACACCTCTGAGCAGTACAACATTTTTATAATCTTATATGATTTGAGTCTTGCATGAGATTACATCAAGACAATAAAGAGTTCCCTTCCGAAGGGAACTTCTACGCTGCGTCCTCTAGAGGGCGCTATGGGAACGCCTTCAGCGTGACCGGTGTCTGAAGCATGATTACAAACACCCAATGCACTTGACATTGGCAGGTGGACACCTATGACGCAAGCTAATTAGCGTCTGCGGGCATAAAAGGGCGCCTGTGGAACACATCATCCTCTTTTTGTCTTCAGGGAACTTTGTTTCTGAAGTGTGAGTATTGTGAAACGCTTTAGGAGGTGTGCCGATCCGTGTCAGCGTTTCTGACGCCAGATGACACACACGACTTATGCGTTGGGCGAAAAGCACGCACGCTCTGTTCTCGAGGGAATGGAGTGTGTTCATTGTGAGCCTTTTTCTTTGGGAAAAGCTCCGCTCTCGTTTGTCCTTTTCTCGAGAGAATTGGGGCGATCGTCTGCCCCGCACGGCTCGGGTCCAGCCGCTGCTGAGGCAGTGAAGAGACTGAGTTCGCGGCGATCGCACATGGTGCTTGCGAACGAGTTTGAGAGAGGAATTTTTCATTTCGCGCTCGACAGCGGCTGACTAGAGTAAACTGCGGGTTGTATTGTACAAAAGATGTATTGTCTGTTACATCTTCTGATCCAGCAGGAAGTGCTTTGCTGGCTAATGGTGGGCTGATGAAGGCGGAGAGGATATTTCTGAGCTTCCTCTCATTTAAGAGAGTCCTTTTGCTGAAGTCTCTGCTCTCCAGAGCACCGCTTAGACCGCACTATTGGTGTATAGGCTCTATTGTGAGCCTTGCTAGCTTTCTCTAGCGCTGAGTGTAGTCAGGTCTCCTCTCACTTTAGAGAGTCGTTATGCTGAGACCTCCACTCTTAAGAGCTCCTGAACCAGGATTGATTGTTGCTAGGCTTCCTCTCGTTTAAGAGAGTCATTTTGCTGGAGCCTCCACTCTCCAGAGCTCCACTTGGACAGCACTATTGGTATGTAGGCTCTATTGTAAGCCTCGCTAGCTGTCTTTAGCGCTGAGTGTAGTCAGATCTCCTCTCGCTTTGGAGAGTCGTATGCTGAGACTTCCACTCGTAAGGGTTCCCCTACCTGGAGTGAGTGTTGCTAGACTTCCTCTCGTTTAAGAGAGTCATTTCGCTGAAGCCTCCGCTCTCCAGAACTCCGCTTAGTCTGCACGGTTAGTATTTAGGCTCTATTGTGAGCTTCGCTAGCTGTCCTTAGCGCTGAGTGCAGTCTCAGGTCTCCTCTCGCTTGGGAGAGTCGTTATGCTGAGACTTCCACCCGTGGGGGTTCCCCTACCTGGATCGAGCGTTGCTATGCTTCCTCTCGTTTAAGAGAGTCATTCTACCGAAGCCTCTGCTCTCCAGAGCTCCGCTTAGGCAGCATCATTAATATGTAGTCTCTATTGTGAGCCTCACTCGCTGTCTTTAGCGCTGAGTGTAGTCCAGTCTCCTCTCGCTTTAGAGAGTCGTTATGTTGAGACCTTCACTCTTAAAGACCTGGATCGAGTGTCAGGCTTCCTCTCGTTAAGAGAGTCATTCTACTGAAGCCTCTGCTCTCCAGAGCTCCGCTTAGGCAGCACTATTAGTATGTAGTCTTTATTATGAGCCTTGCTAGCTGTCTTTTGCGCTGAGTGTAGTCTGGTCTCCTCTCGCTTTAGAGGGTCGGTATGCCGGTATGCCTAACCTCCACTCCTAAAGCCCCCCAACTAGGGTTGAGTGTTGCTAGGCTTCCTCTCGTTTAGAGAGTCATTCTGCTGAAGCCTCCACTCCCTAGAGCTCCGCTTAAGCAGCACTATGCATAGGCTCTTTCTTGAGCCTCACTAACTGCCTTTGGCATTGAGTGTAGCCAGGTCTCCTCTCACTATGCTGAGACATCCACTCTGGGAGTTCCCCTACCTGGATCGAATGTTGCTAGGTTTTCTCTCGCTTTATCGAGTCATTCTGCCTAAGCCTCCACTCTCCAAAGCCCTGCTTAGGCAGTACTACATGCATGCTCTGTCCTGAGCCTCACTAGCTGTTCATAGCGTCGAGTGTAGAAGTCTCCTCTCAATCTAGAGAGACACTTTCTGAGACTTCCACTCCGAGAGCCATGCTCTCGTGAGCTAGTCTATGATGGCGAGCTTTGAGCTGTCCTGAACAGGTTTTTTTTTACCCTAGTTCTGCTGGGCAGGGATGGTGTTCCTCGAGTCTGTGACTTAGGAATCCAGCTTTTGGACACTCTTTCCCTCAGCATGGCGGCGTTGGCATAGCGTTCCCATAGCGCCCTCTAGAGGACGCAGCGTAGAAGTTCCCTATTCTCAGGGAACTATGGTTACATATGTAACCTGACACGATCTCCCTTGTTTCTCACATGATTCTCTCCCATTTTCATTTTGGATTATTTTCTTTCAGAACTTTCTCATGTCTTTGTTGTGTCTACTTTGTAAACAACTGAGACACTGTTGAGACTAAAATTAGAAATACATGAGAATCACAACTACGTCTCCTGAGGTTAGAAAGAGCAACAACTGAGCAATAAAATATTCCTATAATGGAGTCTTGATAGAAATTGCAGCAAGACTCAAAAATACATATTCTGTTTCTTCCACCACATTCTCAGTTTTGACTCTTTTAAATTTTTATATTTCTAATTTCTACAACCTGAATTCCTGAAATGTTGGGACGTTTTTTATAATATGAATACTAAAAGACTTTCAAATCACATGAGCCAATATTGTATACACAAAACATAGAGAACATAATAAATGTTTATATGGAGACATTTTGTACACTTTTATCCACTAAATTAGCTCATTTCAAATTTGATGCCTGCTACAGGTCTCAGAAAAAGATTGAAAGATTTCCAGCCACTTAAAGAAGAGGAAGCGGTAGAGAGATTATTTGCAGGAAGTGTGGAAGAGGATTGCAGCTCAGCTCTGCCGTGAAAAACCTTTCTGGGTAAAAGGTCATGAGTGCATCTGGAAGGGAGCATGTGAACTTCAACTTGTGATCGGAAGTTGGGAGCAAACAATCATGCTTGTAAAAATTAGACACTTGCAGGTATACACACCCAAAACAGTCACTGACAAAACAAGATACATTATAGACTGTCAATCAATACAGAAATATGTAAATAACAATAGTTAAAAGTTATAAAATGTATTTCTTTACCTTTTTTGTGAATACCTACGCTAACTGTTCAATAGCACAGCACCCAGGGACCCACAGAAATGAGCGTGATTAGGGTACAATATTTCCAGATTTTACAATATTTCTCATTTCAATTTGATGCCTGCTACAGGTCTCAAAAAAGTTGGCACGGGGGCAACGAAGGGCTGAAAAAGCATGACATTTAGAAAAGATTCAGCTGGGAGAACATCTAGCAAGTAATTAAGATCATTGACATCAGATCTGTAACATGATTAGGTATAAGAGGGATGTCTTAGAGAGGCAGAGTCTCTCAGAAGTAAAGCAGGGCAGAAGATCTCCAATCTGTGAAAGAGTGGGTAAAAAGATTGTAGAATACTTTAAAAACAACGTCCCTCAATGTCAAATTGCGAAGGCTTTGCAAATCTCATAATCTACAGTGCATAACATCATCAAAAAGATTCAGAGAAACTGGAGAAATCTCTGTGCGAAAGGGACAAGGCTGAAGAACTTTGGTGGATGCCTGTGGTCTTCGGGACCTTAGACGACACTGCATCACTCATCGGCATGATTCTGTCATTGGCATTACTAAATGGGCCCAGGAATACATCCAGAAACCACTGTTGGTAAACACAACCCACCATGCCATCTGCAGATGCCAACTGAAGCTCTATCATGCAAAATGTAAGCCATATGTGAACATGGCCCAGATGCGCCATCACGTGTCCTGTGGGCCAAGGCTCATTTAAAAAAAAGGACTGTTTCAAAGTGGAAAAGTGTTCCACTTTGAGAAATCACGGACGGTGTGTCTTGCGGGCTAAAGAGGAGGGAGACCTTCCAGCGTGTTATCAGTGTTTAGTTCAAAAGCCAGCATCTCTGATGGTATGGGGGTGCATAAGTGCATACGGTATGGACAGCTTGCATGTTTTGGAAGGCACTATGAATGCTGAAAGGTATATAAAGATTTTAGAGCAACATAATTTATTTATTTATTTAGTCATTTAGCAGACGCTTTTATCAAAAGCGACTTATACTCCCCACCAGACTACGTTTCTTTCAGGGTAGACCTTGTGTATTTCAGCAGGACAATGCAAAACCACATACTGCAGCTATTACAAAAGCATGGCTTTGTAGTTGAAGAGTTGGGTGCTGAATTGCCATGCCTGCAGTCCAGATCTATCACTTATAGAGAACATTTGGCACATTATTAAACGAAAAATACATCCAAGATGACCACAAACTCTACAGCAGCTGCAAACCTATATCAGGCAAGAATGGGACCAAATTCCAATACCAAAACTCCAGAAACTCATAACCTCGATGCCCAGACATCTTCAAACTGTTTTGAAAAGAAGAGGAGATGCTACACCATGGTAAAAATGCCCTGTCCCGACTATTGTGAGTCCTGTAGTAGGCATCAAATTTGAAATGAACTCATTTTGTGCATAAAATTATAAAATTTCTCAGTTTAAACGTGTTATGTATGTCACCTGAGCTTAGGAAAAGCAACCACTGAGTATATGTAATGTAAAACGCATAACATTAAATATATTTAAATCAGGTTAGACATTGATTCTTTATTATTCAAACCCCTTTCTCTACCTGTCAGTCTGTCTTGCATATATGCCATTTTTGTAGTTTGTAACTGTAGCAATGTTCGTAGGAAGGAAGGAAGCGGACAAGGTTGGCTCGTGGAGACTCGGGTGATTTATTGGTTCTTGAATATAAACTTAAACAGGTGCGCTCTCTGCGCATCCTCGGTACATCAACTCTCTCGGTTGTCTCAGCGTTCACTCTCTGTGTTCGTTCTGGCTGTCTCCCTCTCACAGTCCATGCGCCCGAGTCTCCACTCCGTCTCTCTCCGAACTCCCGTTCCACGGTGGCTTTATCCGGTCTCTCCACGCCAATTACTGCAATCAGACACAGGTGTTCCTCATTTTGCACTTGACCCACTTACTTACCGCTGTCTCCTGAGTCTTTCTCCCGCTGCAGACTTCGCTGAACCACGCCCCCCCTCGCCACAGTAACACTTTATGCATATCTGTAGTTCTAATCCACTGCTCGTCCACCACGCAGTGTGTTGTGGGCAATATTAGCCATTAGAGTGTGCATCGATCTGCACTTCGAATTTTAACCTTTACTAGTAGAGTAGACCATCCGGGAATATTTTACATACTCATTTCAACATACTACAATTTGGGACATACTAATTCTATTTTCGAATACTATTTAGGACAGATAGTATGTGAATTGGGATGCAGCACAGAAAACAAAAGACTCACAAATCACTTAAAATATTAAGGCTGCGCTACACATAATCCTTATCTGCCAGTACGATTGAATGAGCTGCATATTTTCCTTCATGTTTTATTTTTAGAAGAAAGTCAGAAGAATAATGTAATGTGATGTGATATAACATGGAATAACTCTTTTCAGTCTGCTGCATTTTTTCCCCTCCTGATTATTATTATTATTATTATTTTTACTTTGTACACCTTATATATATATATTTATTTTTTTATTTATTTTCCTTTGTAATGTGGTGAATAACAGTCAAGATGGCCTTCCAAAAGTAGAGTCGTCTCTGTCCATTCCTGTAGAGGGCGTCTGTGTTTGATGACCAGACAGACCCGACTTTACATCCTGAGGAGGCTGGGGTCTTTTAACATCCGCCAGAAGCCGTTGCAGATGTTCTATCAAACTGTCATCGCCAGCGTTCTCTTCTATGCTGTGGTGTGCTGGGGAGGCAACATTAAGAGGAGGGATGCCACACGGTTTGACAAATTGGTGAGGAAGGCTGGATCTGTAGTTGGTGCTGAGCTGGACACCCTGACATCTGTAGCTGAGAAAAGGATCCTTGGCAAGATACTCTCCATCCTGGACAATGTCCACCACCATCTGCACCAAACCTTTTCCAGGCAGAGAAGCTCCTTCAGTGACAGGTTGTTGTCCCTGGCCTGCTCTACAGACAGACTGAGGAAGTAATTTGTCCCTCTGGCTATATGGCTCTACAACTCTTCCCTGTGAACAGGACTTGAACTGGACTGTTGCTAATGGACCTTCTAGATGGACAAGAATTGGATAATAATTTTACTCTGTTTATACTTTTTATTTTGTATTTTATGTTTATACTTGTTATGCATGCTTTGTTGTCTGTTTTAATGTTGCTACTGGATACCTGAATTTCCCTCCGTGATCAATAAAGTATTAATCATCATCAAAGACCATTTTATGGCAGAATTCCTGTTACCGGAGTTCCTGCCCTGATGAGGAAAGAGACTTCAAGACAGCTAAAGTTCAGTTCAGCTCTTGAGTAAACCGTCTATATCGCAGTTGGCTGCCCTTTGGTTGCAAAGGACCCAGCAGTCATGGACCCCGTCTGACTCTTGCCACTCCGAAAGCAGCACAGCCCAGTCTGCAAAGGATTTCCGCATTGGCAGACTCTGCCTGAAACACACAGCTCTTCAATGACGCAGCCAGGCTGTAATGGACCCGTGAAGACCCATCTTACCCAGCTTGTCTGTGCTCTAAGGACCTGCTCGGCAAAACAGAAGTTCAGCATCCTCCAGATCAGCACATCAATGGCTATCTGAATGCAACTCTGTGCCCTCCCCACTGCACGCAGTCTGCCTCACCAGTGGAAGACGTCTCTACTGCTGGACTGATCACCCAACATTGGAACGTAACTATACATTTACCAAGCCTCTTTCCTAAAGACCTTGGCTTAGTTTATACCTGCAGCCTGTTTTCTAACCAGTTTAGATAACATTTACTTGGGGTCAGGATTACAAACAATAGCTATATTGTTTGTTCAAAGATAAATAAGCAGTTATTTATCATTAAGTCTACCAGAGCCATTAAGTGGTTTTCCATAAGCAGCATTACCATAGAAATCTTTTCCATTGCTATATTCAGTTCAAATTCATTACATTTTGCCATTCTGTGTTCATTACATTTATTTGTTTCTACAATTGATTTGGTATGTCCATCATATTTATCTATTATGAATGAATGATGCATTTTATATAGCGCTTTGTTGTGTATTGTTGAGGTGGAGTTGTACAGGTGGAGAGGAGAGAGGGTCATTAAGCCAATCAGGTGGATGAGAATTATTAAGAGGCCATGATTGACAAGGGCCAGGGGTGGGAATTTGGCAAGGACACTGGGGTTACACCTCTACTCTTCATGAGAAGTACCATGGGATTTTTAATGACCACAGAGAGTCAGAACCTCGGTTTAATGTCTCATCAGAAAGACGAATATTATCATATTATCTACTCATAACCACACCTTCAGTGACATGTGACCTAAAAATTATGACATCTTTGGGTGACGTGAGTCTCATTTATTATAACAATATATATAAAAAAGTAACAATATGAAAAACATATACTGTGCATTTTTAGTCTGCTCTCTGATTGTTTTCTCACAATATATGTATGTTTTTTTTTTTGTACATGGTTGTTTTTAAATGTAATTTTTATGTAATAAAGACATATCACGGCAATGATATTTAACACATTCATAATATTGCTGCTGAGAAAATTTAAGCTTTAGGGGTCATTCATATGTTCAAAATTATTTGTTAATGCTTTATTATTTGAAATGTCCTTTTAATGATCCATGGCTGAAGAGTGAATAGAATAATGCCACCTCTTAGTACCATTTAAAATAATATATATTATTTTGTTCACAGAGTGAACCTTTTGCTGATTGTTTATACTTTGAAGGAAGTTACTTCCATAATTTCGAGAAAGTGTCATGGGACATCTATTTTGTTACACTATTTTGTTACCATGGTAATTTATTAGACTCTTCTTGTTAGCCCCTTGTTATCATGTGTATTTATAACACTGTTTTTTCAGTAGTCTGTTATCATTGCATCCCATTGTAAGCTGTTGCATGTTTTGTATAACAAGTTTTCGATTTCTGCCTGTATTATATTTGTGTGTTTGTTAGTAAAACTGCTGCACTTAGATCCTCATCTCACCTCATTCCTGCCTGACCTCAACAACCACCCTGGGACAATCTACTAATCTAGCAATCTAGTCTTAACCATTCTCAAGACATTAAAATTAAGCAAAGTCTGTCATTGCCACAAAATCACTAATTTGTATCATACATGGCTAAATTAGTAATTAATGTCGTTCTCTGGTTCTGAGATTTCTGCCATTTCAATAAAAAAGAGAGACTTCCTTGCCAATTAGAAAAAAAATAAACACTTATCAACCACATCCTTTCCACGAGTTGGCTGTTCCCACATACAAATATGACAAAAACTTCCATTACAACACTTTCCCTCAGATTCCTCCTACTCTACTGGACTTAGTTTTCTAATGAAAAAAATTACTTATCGTGCTGCCAACACTATATTTCCATCAAAACTGGCTGAACTGACCTTCTGGCGTCAGTCTAATGGTGTGGTTATACAAGACTTGAAGCAGACAGGCTGTATGGAAGCATGCTAGCTGTCTTGAGGCATCAATAAGTAAGTCTGGTAAAGTAATTGAAGATATTGCATCATCTGCCAAAAACAAAACATTTGTGAAGATATAACAACTTGCCTGTGTGACAACTTGCACCAGTCTACAACATGATTGCTTTATTTAAAATAATAATAATACAATTAAATAAAGATTCAATAAATAAACAAAGGGTTTTAAACCTGTTAATCATACGGTGGGCTGCACAGTTGTGTGTGAAGGTGGGTGTGATTAACATTAGTCCAGGAGGTCCTGGAGTGACGAGAAACCTCACTGACATTGCAATAAATGCAAATTAAAGTGTTTCGTGTAAAATAATCTCTTTTTAACCGCAGTCCTGCTGGTGAAGCCAAAAACGCTTTTTACTGGCCATCAATAGTGAGTACTTCACAGATATTTTGTTTATACAGGTATAAGCCAAGTTAGAAAATAAATAGTCACTGAAAGTAGCAATACAATCAGGTCCAAGCAAAGTAGAGAACTTATTTTAAAAGCACCTTTGCCCTATATTACAGGACTACCCTTACTAAAAAGTAGTGTACTTCAAGTTTATTTTATTAAGTATACTTAAGCAAAGTTCAAGTATATTTTTAAGTATTCTTTATGTAGTAATTATACAAATATCAGTGTACTGTTCCAATATTCCTTGGGACTAAATTGGCCCACTTTCTAGTATATAAATGTATACTTTTAAATATACTTTAGGTATGACAGTAGTAAACTTTGAGTACACATCTAGTTTACGTCAGTGTTTTTAGCTTACTACAATTTTACTGTACTACTGTACTACAATTATACTAAATATGAACATATAGGTATACTGAAAGTGTACTACTTAACCCTTTAAGAATCCAGCGTACCGCCGGCGGGACGCCTAGTGGTGAGAGGGTGAAGTTGTCAGACACACAAAAAAGTAATAAAAAAAGTTGATCATGTCATATATCCACGGAAAGCTGAGATTCTTGTGATTTCTTTTCATTTTAAGATACAATGAACTCAGCATGTACAATCAGTGTCTTTATCAGACTACTTTTTGTTGACATAATGCAGACATGCATGATAGTACAGACATGCATAGGAATAACACAGTAGGGATGCAATATAACACCAATATAAGAAAAAAAACACAAATTAACTAATGTACCATGTACAGAAATAGAAATATAGGAAAAAAAATTATTTAGATTATAAATTATAAATATATATGTAATTTAAAAAATGTACACATTTTGGATTCTATAAATAAATGTCACTATAATGTGTTTATGCTTCAGTTACTATGTGTCAGCAATTATTGACAGTGAATCTGGATGATAAATTGAATAGCTCTAAGTGTAACCTTTCATTAGAGCCCAAAACGATGACTGTACATTAAAGCATTTAAGAATTACAGCATTGTATGTGTCGTTGGTTACAAAGTGTCACTTGGAGTCTGCCAAGTGTAATTTTTTCGGAAGCGTCTAGACATAAAATTAGATAAACATGTGTAAAACACAAATTTTCTAATATATTGTTTATCAAATGGTAAATTTGGCTTGGTAAGGCTTCATTCTGTGATCCCAATGTATTTTCCAGTTCATACCTCCCAGCTATAGTCATCTGCATCTGCTTCTATTTACAAAAAAGTGCAGGCGGAATTATTTGTCTGAAGCCTCAGACATCTAACCCAAGGAAAACTGGCTGAACTGACCTTCTGGCGTCAGTCTAATGGTGTGGTTATACAAGACTTGAAGCAGACAGGCTGTATGGAAGCATGCTAGCTGTCTTGAGGCATCAATAAGTAAGTCTGGTAAAGTAATTGAAGATATTGCATCATCTGCCAAAAACAAAACATTTGTGAAGATATAACAACTTGCCTGTGTGACAACTTGCACCAGTCTACAACATGATTGCTTTATTTAAAATAATAATAATACAATTAAATAAAGATTCAATAAATAAACAAAGGGTTTTAAACCTGTTAATCATACGGTGGGCTGCACAGTTGTGTGTGAAGGTGGGTGTGATTAACATTAGTCCAGGAGGTCCTGGAGTGACGAGAAACCTCACTGACATTGCAATAAATGCAAATTAAAGTGTTTCGTAAAATAATCTCTTTTAACCGCAGTCCTGCTGGTGAAGCCAAAAACGCTTTTACTGGCCATCAATAGTGAGTACTTCACAGATATTTTGTTTATACAGGTATAAGCCAAGTTAGAAAATAAATAGTCACTGAAAGTAGCAATACAATCAGGTCCAAGCAAAGTAGAGAACTTATTTTAAAAGCACCTTTGCCCTATATTACAGGACTACCCTTACTAAAAAGTAGTGTACTTCAAGTTTATTTTATTAAGTATACTTAAGCAAAGTTCAAGTATATTTTTAAGTATTCTTTATGTAGTAATTATACAAATATCAGTGTACTGTTCCAATATTCCTTGGGACTAAATTGGCCCACTTTCTAGTATATAAATGTATACTTTTAAATATACTTTAGGTATGACAGTAGTAAACTTTGAGTACACATCTAGTTTACGTCAGTGTTTTTAGCTTACTACAATTTTACTGTACTACTGTACTACAATTATACTAAATATGAACATATAGGTATACTGAAAGTGTACTACTTAACCCTTTAAGAATCCAGCGTACCGCCGGCGGGACGCCTAGTGGTGAGAGGGTGAAGTTGTCAGACACACAAAAAAAAAGTAATAAAAAAAAAAAGTTGATCATGTCATATATCCACGGAAAGCTGAGATTCTTGTGATTTCTTTTCATTTTAAGATACAATGAACTCAGCATGTACAATCAGTGTCTTTATCAGACTACTTTTTGTTGACATAATGCAGACATGCATGATAGTACAGACATGCATAGGAATAACACAGTAGGGATGCAATATAACACCAATATAAGAAAAAAAACACAAATTAACTAATGTACCATGTACAGAAATAGAAATATAGGAAAAAAATTATTTAGATTATAAATTATAAATATATATGTAATTTAAAAAATGTACACATTTTGGATTCTATAAATAAATGTCACTATAATGTGTTTATGCTTCAGTTACTATGTGTCAGCAATTATTGACAGTGAATCTGGATGATAAATTGAATAGCTCTAAGTGTAACCTTTCATTAGAGCCCAAAACGATGACTGTACATTAAAGCATTTAAGAATTACAGCATTGTATGTGTCGTTGGTTACAAAGTGTCACTTGGAGTCTGCCAAGTGTAATTTTTTCGGAAGCGTCTAGACATAAAATTAGATAAACATGTGTAAAACACAAATTTTCTAATATATTGTTTATCAAATGGTAAATTTGGCTTGGTAAGGCTTCATTCTGTGATCCCAATGTATTTTCCAGTTCATACCTCCCAGCTATAGTCATCTGCATCTGCTTCTATTTACAAAAAAGTGCAGGCGGAATTATTTTTTTCTTTTTTTGTGTGTATTCAAAGTGCTATTACTCAATATCAGTAAGACTTACAGTGATTCTGACTGTTGAGAAACAAACCTCAGAGTGTCACCTTTCAAATGAGACCAACATCATGCATATCATCCAAATGGCCCAAGAACAGCATGCAATTTACTTTGGGTATGCCTTTTTTAGCCGTTTTAGGCAAATTTTACAGGAATCGTAAAGGGTTAAATACTTGTAGTAGCATTTTTAGTAGACTTTGAAATATAGTATCAGTAAACTACTAGTTTAGTAGATTTATACTGAAAGTATACTTTTTTATAAAGCATACTTTAAGTATACTACTATGTCCCTATTAGGTATTAATTTCTATACACTGTAAAAAATCCAATTAACAAAATTTAAGAAGGGGAAAAATATTTAAGTTGAACTAATTTTATTGTGTGGGCTAAGCTGAGTAGACATATTATATTAAGTCTGCAAAAATATTTATTAAAAACATTAAATGAATGGCTATTTTCAAGTCTAGTCAACATTCAGAATGCCAATGTTTGACTGATCTAATAAAAACTAATCCAGCTAACATTGGGATCATTATGCACATACATGTGCCTGAGTGACTTCGTGGGAGAAACAGCGCCGCTATCTTGTCAAGTTTATGCGTCAGGTAAGTTGCACTAAATAAATGTAATTTTTTTTTACTAAAATTAACAAGAAAATCATGCAACATATTCGAATTTTTTGAGTGGACATTTAGAAAGTATTTTATGAGTTGTATATCCAAAGAAAAGTAGTGGGAGGAGCAAAACCTCACCACTCCATCCACCTCTTCTATTGCCAGAGAATATCAGCACGCAGTTCGAGAAGGTCACTGACCGTGGAACCAGGTAAGTGTTGCAAAAGCACACTCAGACCCCGCTATAGGCCGCATCGCAAAGAGAGCCCCCCGAGCCGCGTCCCTGCGTTCCGCCTCGCTGCCCAACTGCTGGTTCGCCTACGGTCCCCTTAGTCCTGCTTGTGTGGTCTCTGCGAGCCCGGTTAGTGCTCCCCAGTCTGTCTCGCTGGCTCATTTGGACCATCAGGCTCGGCTATGCGGTTTAGTTCGCCCGGCGTCCCCCCAAGTTCAGAGGCATCCACTTCACTTCAGTGAAAGCTGTCGATGCCCATGTCTTGCATGCAGAGATCGTAGTCCTACTGGCAAAGGACGCGATAGAGCCGGTCCCTCCAGCCAATATGAGGTAAGGGTTTTTGTACCTTCATTGTATTTGACATTGTATTGCATTTCATTGTACCCAAGAAAAGCGGAGGGTTATGACCAATCTTGGACCTGCGACTTTTGAAGCCTGACTTTCGGAGCCTTCATAAGCTACATGAATACATTCAGGGGCAGGACAGCAGTCACACTGAAACTTTTTCAGAGGCTCCTGGGTCATATGGCAGCCAGAGCGGCAGTATCCCCACCGAGTCCCGAGATGGGCATGGCAATGCGGCACATACCGAGTGGCAATCACTCCGGAATGCCGCCAAGCCTTCAGCCCGTGGTCGGATCCCTTGTTTCTTCGGGCAGGAGTGCTCCTAGAGCAGGTGTCGCGGCAAGCTGTGGTCTTCACGGATGCCTCTACCACCGGCTGGGGTGCCACATACAATGGGCATTCAGTGTCAGGGGTGTGGACGGGCCCCCAACTGCATTGACTGCCTCGAGTTGCTAGCAGAACGCCTTGCCCTGGGCCCCTGAAAGGGCTTTTACGGGGCAAGTATGTGCTGGTCCGCACGAACAACACTGCGACCGTTGCGTACATCAACCGTCAGGGTGGACTGTGCTCTAGTCGCGTGTTGCAACTCGCCCGCCATCTCCTCATTTGTAGTCAGAAGCATTTGAGGTCGCTTTGCACCGTTCATGTCCCTGGTGTGCTCAACCGCACGAGCTGCACTGCCGGGAGAATTGTGATTCCACCCCCAGGTGGTTCAGCTGATTTGGGGAGAGTTCGGTGAGGCTCAGGTAGACCTGTTTGTCTCACCAGAAACCTCTCACTGCTAGTTGTTCTACTCCATGTCCGGAGGAACACTCGGAACAGATGCACTGGCGTACAACTGGCTCCGGGGCCTTTGCAAATATGCGTTTCCCCCAGTGGGCCTACTTGCACGGACCTTGTGCAAAGTCAGGGAGGATTGCGCCCTATTGGCCCAAACGGACCTGTTTCCCGGAACTCACAAACCTCATGACAGCCCCTCCCTGGTGAATCCCTCTGAGGAAGAACCTTCTTTCTCAGAGACAGGGCACCCTTTGGCACCCGCGTCCAGACCCTTGGAAACTTCATGTCTGGTCCCTGGACAGGACACGGAGGTTCTAGGTGACTTACCCCCCTGAGGTACTTAACACCATCGCTTCGGCACGTGCACATCTACAAGACGTGCTTACGCCTTGAAGTGGAACCTGTTTGTCGAGTGGTGTTCTTCTCACCGAGAAGACCCGCAAAGATGTTTGATCGGTGTCGTGCTTTCCTTCTTGCAGCAAGGCTTGGAGTGTAGGCTGTCCCACTCCACCCTCAAATTTCATGCTGCCGCTATTGCCGCATACCCCGACCGCATCAATGGTAAGTCTGTTGGTAATCACGACCTGGTTGTCAGTAGGGATGCAGCGATTAACCGGTTTTACTATTAACCGCGCTTTAAAACGTCACGGTTAATTAATCGTAAAAGCTCCGCTAAACCGAGTGTTTCTGTTGCACGGAACGGAACTGTTGCAGCTTGCGCAAAACAAAACAAAAAAGTTACACTAGCGGTGCACCAGCTTAAAATGCCGTGCTTATCAGAGGAACTGGGGCTACTACACATACTAGATTAACTATGACAGAGGAACCTTTATTCAGCGATCCTTTATTTCCACCAGAGAATGACTGAAGTTGATAGTGTGGGACCATTTTGGGTACACCAAGAATAACCAGGGCGTCATTTAAATATTGCCGTTTAAATAGCTGTAAAAGAGTATTCGTTACATAAGGGACATTGCACGGCTAGCCAACCGCTAGCCGTGCAATAACCCCCCCCCCCCCAACTGTGCCTGGCTGCTCCCAAGGTTTTCTACTCAGTTTCTGTCACCGAAGGAGTTTTGGGTCTTTGCCGCTGTGGCCTTTGGTTTGCTAGATTTTTGCTATATTTTCCTATTTGACTCTGTAAAGCTGCTTTGATGCAATCAGTATTGTTTAAAATGCTATATAAATAAAAGTGACTTGATTTGATTTTATATACTGTAATAATTATATATACTATACATACCATAAGACCTGGTTCTTTGTTTCTTTTTTTTTACTTCTGCCTTATTTTGAAGATGTAATTGTGAACAATAATACTATTTGTAAATGTTTATTTGCTAACATTTGGTTTAGCTTATTTCATTTTTTCGTAGTTCATTAAACAAAGTTTAAACTGAGTGGTTACCAGGGCTGCCATAGACCAGCCGATTGATTTAGCCGTCTCCTTGGTGGCCCTGAGAGACAAATCTGTGGCACAACACAGTTTGCAAACTGTGTTCGGACTAATACTTTTGCCCTCATCAAGATCTGTTAATAATTCAGCCTGATAGGCTTGCAACAGCGACATAGTATGTAAACATGCTGCTGCCTGACCAGCCGCTGAACAAGCTTTTCCCACCAGTGCTGATGTAATTCTCACTGGTTTAGTTGGTAATACCGGGGATTTAATGGATGAGGATGATTCAGGGGAGAGATAGCTCGAGAGCGTCTCTTCCACCTTAGGTATCTCTCCATGACCCTGCTCTTTTTTATTTAATATGGAGGAATAGTGTGATGTTTGTGTACTATAGGCGCTATAAGACACAGGTCTTTCCCCGGTGTGGAGATCAGGAAAACAACGGTAATCCTCGGCGTTGAGGTTGTGCACGAGAAGATAAAAAGCGTTCGTCAAGTTTGCCTTTTGAATGAAGGTCCTCCCTTTCTGCTGGCCAATCAATACATAATTTCTCAACCACTCTTGTCACAACCTCAACCAGCTCCTCATAAGCATGAGACTGAAGTGGCTAATCCTCAGTTTCTCTTGCATTGGCAGCATCTAATTCCTCAGAATCAGATAGCTGCATTGTTTGTGCCTCAATCGGGGCGGAAGAAATCGCAGCGCATGCTTCCCAACCCTGATACGAAGCACTGAACCTGTCAGGTGAAGGCAGTGAAAAGGCAGTGCCCGTCTCTACCTCCGCTGTCAGATCCATTCGCGAACCCCATGACTGCAGCCTTCACTGTGCCTCGGCAGCAGCAGGACAAGAGCATCCTTGTGAAAGAATGCCAGGCGGGATCGGAGCGTCCGTAAGGGAAGCATATTGCAGTGCTCACAGCCAGCGCTCTCGAGCGCTGACTGTGCATGCTCCTCTCCCAAACAAGCAATACCCGTTAGATAACGGGGGCAGGGACGAGCACACATCCTAAAAGCTCGTTGTTGCTTGCTCGCCATATCTATGCAAGGAATACTGACAGACAACACCAAATAAGACAAGGACAGATTCACACAGAGCGCTTGTGAAGACACAAAAAGCTAGTGATAGCTTCATTTGAGCAGGCTTTATAGCTTCCTGGTTTGTGACGTCACCCACTCTGACGTCCCAATTACACCTTGGATTGATTTCACATGCGCTTCAATACTTATCACGCAAAACGTTTCCCACAGTGTCTAAACTCTGACGCAACGGAGTTCCCTTGAAAGGGGAATTTGATTCAGAATGATAACCAAAACGTAGATGAACGTAGTCGATCAACACCCCATAGCTTGACAGTCAATATTACCTCTTCATCGGTTGACATTTTATTCCATAATGTCACACAATTTTGATTCTGTTTTATGTATGATGATCATGTTAAATTATAGCATCTGTTGTTTTGGTTTCTTCTTCACTTTCTGTACAAATTCTGTACAGAAGATGTGTAGGTACTAGCTGCCCCCTACCATATAACAATGAAAAAAATTGTTTTGGGAGCACAAGTGCTCAAATATATAAAAAAATATTCTAAGTATGTCAAGTGTACTTTTATGTAATGTTAAGTATATTTCTGAGAAGTGCATAAAGCACATTTCCAGAGGTGGAAAGTAACGAATTACATTTACTCGCGTTACTGTAATTGAGTAGCTTTTGTGTACTTGTACTTTTTAAGTAATTTTTAATCTGTAATTTTACTTTTACTTAAGTATATTTTGTGTGAAGTATTGTACTGCTACATTTTAAAACACATTCACTGAGTAAAAAAAAATCGCTCCGTGGAAACAACTGCAGTAAATAATGGGCAGAAGAAGAAACTGGCGCTAAAAATCACAAGAAAGATGCAGACAAACAAGACAGGCGTTAATGGTGCAGACCCAGCTGAAGACCAAACCCCGTCGTATTCGGCTGAAGTTGAACTCGAAGGAAATGAAGTGAACCCCTGGCCATATTTATGCTCTATTATGCAGTGTTAGCTGTGTTTGCCTCGGGAGACCGAACTAGCAGCTTATAATATCTCGACATCGCCCTTCGCAAGCATGTAGAGATAAGGTAACATAAATACTTGCATCGTTGCATTGGTGGTTAAAATGAAGCTTTGACGGTTTAGCAAAAGGTTTTGCACAAATGAGCCAAAAAGACAGTGGTGCAGGGTGTGCAATATCATCTGAGATAATATAGTAATTGTTGTTTTAATGATGTGCGATTTGGCATTATCAGTATTTTGCCAAAAACCAAACAAATCACTCTAAACAGTGTGCCGTGAAATCTAGTAATATTAGATAAGACTAGTCTGCGTGCATATAGAGTGCTTTCTTTCACTGCGTGATTCAGTCTGTTAAAATGCATTTAGAATGATCACAAAATTGAAGATATAGAAGCAGAAAATGTATATATTTATATAATGTAATATAGTAAGTCAACATCACATGAAGAATGCCGTTTTTCTCAAAAAATCACCATGATTACATCGGCCTGTAGTTTTTCTTTTTACAACAGTTCAAAAAACAAGAAGTTAATTAAGAGACTTGCGTTTTAGACACCATATTGCCTGTTTTTGCTCTATTTCGACAACAAAAATAATACCAAACACAGCCACCATACACAGTTTTGCGTCTCTGACTCTGAGCAATGACGTGTTTTGTTCCTTGAATTAACCGTTTAAATGATTCTGTTCAACCGCAATGACTCTCTTATCAGTGACTTGCTGACACCTACTGGTGGTTCTAATTTAACATTTAAAGTATCTTTTTATTTTTGTATTTCAAATGACTATTTCACATTTGTGACCCTGGCATGGAGCACAAAACCAGTCTTAAGTCGCTGGAGTATATTTGTTGCAATAGCCAACAATACATTGTATGGGTCAAAATTATACATTTTTATTTTATGCCAAAAATCATTAGCATATTAAGTAAAGATCATGTTCCATTAATATATTTTGTAAATTTCCTACTGTAAATATATCAAAACTAAGAGCTTAATTTGAACAACTTTAAAGGAGATTTTCTCAATATTTGGATTTTTTGCACCCTCAGATTCCAGATTTTAAAATATTGTCCAAACCATACATCAATGGAAATATTATTTATTCAGCTTTCAGATGATGTATAAGTCGCAATTTAGGAAAATGGACCCTTATGGTTTTGTGGTTCAGGGTCACATTTTATGTCTTATTTATCAAAACATTATTTCTGCATTTGTAACTGCAGGCTAAATGCATTCATGTCAGTGTAAATACATCTATAACACTTCAGATGAAGCTTCTGTGTTTCCTCTGCATTGCAAAGATGCATTTTGTTGATACTGATTTAATTTCCCTGGTAACAGCCTAAATGTGTTATTATTCTAAATAACTGATTCCTTTAATTAAAAACACCTAGTTTGAGATTTATAGGCCCATATCCCAGGGGTGTCAAACTCAGTTCCTGGAGGGCCACAGCCCTAAAGAGTTTAGCTCCAACCCTGCTCCAACACACACACCATGTAGTTTTCAAATAAGCCTAAATGATTAGTTTAGCTGGATCAGATGTGTTTAATTAGGGTAATATATACACTGTGTAGGGCTGTGGCCCTCCAGGAACTGAGTTTGATACCTTTGGTCTATCCCATTTTTCCCTCCCTCCCATTGTTAAATGTAACTAAGTCATTTTTACTCTGAGTAAATTTTAAATGAGCTACTTTTTACTTTTACTTGAGTATATTTTTAGACTGGTACTTTTACTTGTACTTAAGTAAAATTTTAGTAATGTAATGGTACTTTTACTTGAGTAGAATATTTTTGTACTCTTTCCACCTCTGCACATTTCTGTTAAGTACATAAAAAGTAGTCTAAAAGTATACTTTCCTATTTTTTTGTTTAAAAGATGTAGGGTACAATGGGGTTAAAGGCGCCCCGGGGTAAAAGGCGCCTTTGATATTATTTTCATCTAAACCACTAGATGGCACGGAAACTCAAATTTTATTGCATATATTTTTACACAAAAATGTCTTCTTTATGATTTTCAGTTTTGTTTACGAAAATTAAAGCATCAGTTTTTAAATAAAGAAATAATGTGTAAAAGTATGGTATTTGGGGTAAAAAGCGCCCCTGCTGTTGGGGCTGAAGGCGCAACGTAATTAACATGATAATTAATAGATGACTGACTTTTCCATTTGTTGATATGATAGATTCAGATGGTAAATATAATATATTATGTTGGGTGTCCATATTAGAGTTAATCACCATGTTCAGAATGAAACCATCATAAAACATACTTATTTATGATATTCATCATACCATATAATAAAAATATAATTTGTTGTTACTACTGCAAATATATATTCAATTATTATTTGATACCCTTCAATATTTTCAGAAGCTTTACTCATTAAAACCTGTTAACCTGCACGAGGACGCCAGCGCATTGAATGCTCTCTGTTTGCACGTCATTGTTTACAAATAGATTAAATGAAAGGTGAAAAATTAATCTTGACAAACTATATATCATTCTGAAGGTCTAACCCTCAAGCATTGACGATAGATCGCTGTTTTTTGATGGAAAGCTTAAAATGAATGTATTTGCTAAATTTGTGTAAGCAAATTCGAATACCACAAAATGTATCTCTTTTAATATGTATGGTCATGGTTTGTGTTATAAGCATGAAAAGAAAAGGTTAAATAGGGCAGCATTGTCATATACCTCTATTTATTTTATATATTCCATTATAATCAGAGCGCCACCTGCTGGCAACAGGAAATGACTTGTTTTACACTAACTTAAGCATTCAGTGTCCAATCTGCACCAAACTTCACATATTTTGTAAGAGTCCTGGCCTGAAGACATCTAAAGGCCAATATTCAGATGTAACTATAGCACCACCTGTTGACAACAGGATGTGTCAGGCTTTACACTAACTCAAACATACTATGTTCAATCTGCACCAAACTTCATATGTTTGATAAAAGTGCTAGCCTGAAGACATCCACATGTTAATGTTCAGTTATGGACATAGCACCACCAGCTGGCAGCAGGTTTGGCACATATAAATGACTTTGACATATTCCTCTATACTTACCTTTTTAAATGCATATTGCTCACCATTCCCTGTCTTTCTGAAGCCACTGGTTGGTGGTGAGCCGGGTGCGAGGTCCCTTCCATCGCTGCTTGCAGCTTTAATTACATTTGAGTTTCAAAAAATGACCATCCCTACAGTTTCAATTCCGGGTATCTCTTGTTATTTGAAACCACAATAATGGGGAAGACTGCTAACTTGTCGGTGGTCCAGAAGACAATAGTTGACACCTTCCATAAAGAGGGTAAGTCACAGAGGGTCGTACTGAAAGGTGTGGCTCTTCACAGACTGATGTATCAAAGCATATTAAATGCAAAGTTGACTGGAATGAAGAAATTGGATAGGAAAAGGTGGACAAGCAACAGGAATGACCGCAAGCTTGATAATACTGTCATGCAAAGAGGATTCAAACACTTGGGAGAGCATCACAAGGAGTGGACTGAAGCTGGAGTGAGTGCATCAAGATTCACCATGCTCAGATGTCTTCAGGAAAAGGGCTACCAAGCCACTTCTAAAACAGAAACAACGTCAGAAGCATCTTACCTGGGCTAAAGAGAAAAAGATCTGGGCTGTTGCTCAGTGGTCCAAAGTCCTCTCTTTAGATGAAAGTAAATTTTGCATTTCATTTGAAAATCAAGGTTACGGAGTCTGGAGGAAGTGTGGAAAGGCACAGAATACATGTTGCTTGAAGTCCAGTGTTAAGTTTCCACAGTCAGTGATGATTTGGGCTGCCATGTCATCTGCTGGTGTTGGTCCACTGTGTTTTCTGAAGTCCACAGTCAACACAACCATCTACCTGGAAATTTTAGAGCACTTCATGCATCCTTCTGCTGACAAGCTTTATGGCGATGCAGATTTAATTTTCCAGCAGGACTTGGCCCTTGGCAACACTGCCAAAGGTTCCAAAAGCTAGTTCAATAACCATGGTGTTACTGTGCTTGATTGGCCACCAAATTGTCTGAGCTGAACCCCATAGAGAATCTATGGGGTATTGTCAAGAGTAAGATGAGAGACACCAGACTAAACAATGCAGATGACCAGATGGTCGCTATCAAAGCAACCTAGGCTTCCACTACACCTGAACTATGCCACAGGCTGATTGCCTCCATGCAACGCCATATTGATGCAGTAATTCATGCAAAAGGAGGCCCAACCAAGTGTAGTATATCAAGGACCGAATCAGACCAATCAAGATTCGATCAAAGCATGGTTGAAACATGAGGAGCCGAATTCCAAAAGACAACAGCAGGAAGTCATAAATCAGACCCCTAGCTCCAGCCCGTCTGAATACAGCCTGCAACATTAAAACCAAAGGAACACTTAATGATAATTCCAATGCAGGAAGGAGGCTATCAAATTTGGTAATACATTTGAGTAATAAATACTAATGGTCAAAGAGATGCAACATGTGACCATTACATGTAAATCTGTGATAGAAATGACAGCTACAGACTGTTAGATTGACTTCCCCCGACCACACCAACAAGACAAAGGATCCAGCTGAAATTCCTCGGGTCACAGAGACTGTAAAATCATCTTAAAAGACTTTCATTCTCATTGTTAATGAAACTAATAATTTCTATGCATAACTGCATATCATGTATGTGACCCACAAATTTGACTATCCTTGTTTTAATCATTGTGTTTGTCGTGCTTTTAATTAGTATTGACTAGCTTAAGCCTTAAGGGTTAATGTCATGTTTGGTATGTTTGAGTTTGATAATTCTAGCTTTAAACATTTCAAAGTGATTTTCTGTCAAATGTATTATATTCTGGTTATAGAAATCACATCCAAAAGGATACTTTGCAAGAGTATGTAAAATTCGATCAATGTGACTGACATGTTGATTTATTGATTGGGTGGAGCAACAAAGCAGCAGCCAGAGCCCAGCATAGGATCTAATTGGTCAAGACAACCATTGGGAAGGTGTCTGAAAGCCGAGTTTAAATACTAGGACACTCTCTTGAACGCCCTCTCTCTCTTGAAAATGCGCTCTCTTGAAAATGCCATCTACAAGCTCTCTCTAACTCTCTCTTCAGCCATATGCTCTGGCCCAGCCAGCTTACCACCATGATGAGAAGAAAAACCACCTAGTCTTTTTACATCCTTTTATTCTTTTACTTTAGTTTATTTTCTTTCCGTTGAGTTTCGTGTGCTAAGTTAAATTTACCAACTCCGAGTCCGACCTCGAGAGCCCATCTAAATTACCACTAGCCCACAACTCCGCAAAACCAACCAAGAAACATTGCCCACTTCAACGACTCCTGAACTCTAAGCCAATCAGCGACTTCGGAGAAACCCTTTCCTGCAAAACGGAGGTCAAAAGGGAATCCTTAAACACAAAAGCTATGCAAGTACAAAACCCAGATTCTTGCTGAGCTGGTGTAATTTTAACATAGATTTTAGCCTCATTGAAAAAGTCAATGCAAGTGTTAAATATGTGATTGATGGTTGTTCAGGTTTATGCAATTGCACATATTGCTGTAAACGTGGGATATCAAATTCTCATTCTCTTAATCTAATCCTTTCCTCACTTTCTCTCTTTCTGCAACGCGTGAATGTGTGAATGCTTGTGTAGATTAGTTTACATGTCTTAGATTTATATAAATAAAGTCTTATTTATATTGAAAAGAGAAATATCTTGTGTTTTGTGCTCACAAGTTAATGTCTTAATCTGTCGATTTTGTTACTGTGCTATTTAATAGTGTTTTCACTATATTTTGGGATTTTAATAACCAGTGCAGAGTTTGACTGTTCTGTGAATCGCCGTGAAACAGTGAGTCTGTTCAAATTCCTATAAAATCATTAATGATTCCCTTTGAGCTAAATTTACCTGTTTCCTTATAACAATATATATATTATATGCTATCATTACACAAGTATTGAGTGCACATAAATTAACATACTTTTCAGAAGCCTGACATTTCTGTTTAAAATATTTTTTTTTAAATGATCTTATGTAATTTTTGGGGGTTTTCATTATATGTAAGCCATAATCATCAATAATTCAAGAAATAAAGGCTTGAAATATGTAACTCTATGTGTATTGAATCTATATAATATATGGGTTTTATATTCTGAAATGAGTGACACAAAATATTGACATTTTTCATGATATTCTAATTTTTTAGATGTACCTGTACTATTGGATTTTGCAGGACCCAGGAATTTGAAAGAGGGGAAATACACTCACCGGCCACTTTATTAGGTACACCTGTTCCTAATAATTGCTTGGTAACACAATTTCTAATCAGTCAATCACATGGCAGCAACTCAATGCATTCAGGCATCTACATGTGGTGAAGACGACTTGCTGAAGTTCAAGCAAGGCATCAGAATGTGTAAGAAAGGGGATTTAAGTGACTTTGAACGTGGAATGGTTGTGGGTGCCAGACGGGCTGGTCTGAGTATTTAAAAATCTGCTGATCTACTGAAATTTTCATGCACAGCCATCTCTAGGGTTTACGGAGAATGGTCCGAGAAAGAGAAAATATCCAGAATAGGTTAGAGATGATAGAAAGGCAACAGTAACTCAAATAACCACTCGTTACAACAAAGGTATGCAAAATACAATCTCTGAATGCATAACATGTCGAACCTTGAAGCAGATGGGCTACAGCAGCAGAAGAGAAGAACTCCTGTTCTTAGCTCTTGTCAGCTAAGAACAGGAAACGGAGGCTAAAATTCACACAGGCTCAGCAAAATTGGACCATGGAAGATTGGAAAACTGTTGCTTGGTCTGATGAGTCTTGATTTTTGCTGCATTCAGATGGTAGATGGTAGAGTCAGAATTTGACGTAAAGAACATGAAAGCATGGATCCATCCTGCCTTGTCTCAACGGTTCAGGCTGGTGGTGGTGGTGTAATGGTTTGGGGGATATTTTCCTGGCACACTTTGGGCCCCTTAGTACCAATTGAGCATTGTTTAAATGCCACGGCCTACCTGATTATTTTTGCTGACTATGTCCATACCCTTATGACTACAATGTACCCATCTTCTGATGGCTAATTCCAGCAGGATTACTGCACCATGTCACAAAGTTCAAATCATCTCAGATTTGTTTCTTGAACATGACAATGAGTTCACTTTACTCAAATGGCCTCCACAGTCACCAGGGGTCTCGTTTATCAATCTAATGTAGAATCGAGCGCAGATCCGAGTGCACAAAGCAATTTATGACAGAGTTCACGTGTGGTTTATGAAACATTCCTTTGTCGCCAATCCTATCTTACGAAACATTGTACATTGATAAATGTGGCGGCTGAAAACAATCGGCATTTGATTAGCACGCCCCTAAAAACACCCCAGTTTAGAAGCCTCGCCCCTAGAGTTTACGACATGGAGAAACGAAACGAAGTGAAAAGACGAAGTAATCTTGCGAAAGAGAAAATGATCTTACTCTAAAAACACCGTTTGACCTTATAATTGAAAACAATGGCATTCATTTATATCTATATCAAATACCAGTACATATAACGAAACTTTTAAATCATTAGATTATTTAGTTATCCTTAATCCAAAACAAACCCTTTACATTTAACGGTATTACAGAGCACAAATGAAAAAATTACTAGCTACAAAAGTTTATATTAAACTATGAAATAAAACACAAATTGGGCTATAGTGGCATTCATTATAAAAAGAATAGCCTAAAACGTCAAGCTAAAATGAATTTATAAAACCGAAACTAAATGGCATTGGGCTCACAAGCCTCTCTCATTCGACATCAAAACGTTTCCATTTTGCTATGTAACATTTGGTTGCTAAACTATTATCTATGATGTAAACAAGATTTTGTACTTGTGTTCCAATATCTACGTAAAATATCACCCTTCACATGCGCAAAAAAAAAATATTTTGGCGTTGCACGCTGATTTTAAAGTGTACCTTGTAAATTGAGCAGTGTAACCTTTATGTTTGGTTGACTGCCTTTTAGTTTGATTAATGGCTGAAATATCAAGTTAGTAACTGTGAAATGTTGTGTGTGTGCGTGTGAGGCACCTGCGTGATCACCGATCAGTTAACTTTTTTAAAACTAAAGATATAAAGAAAACAAATAAAATGCATTAAGAGTGTCACAAAAACAAAAGCAGCCTATACTTGTTGCACTGTTTTTCTTTTCTTTTGTTAATCTGTTAATTAAATATATTTTGTAAAATATTTTTCATATAGCCCTATTTATTATTCACATCATGGATGTGCAGCCGACAAATCTGCAGCAAATGCGTGATGCTATCATGTCAATATGGACCATAATTTCTGAGGAATGTTTCCAACACCTTGTTGAATCTAAAGGTGCATCTTAATAAATTAGAATGTCGTGGAAAAGTTCATTTATTTCAGTAATTCAACTCAAATTGTGAAATTCGTGCATTAAATAAATTCACTGCACACAGACTGAAGTAGTTTAAGTCTTTGGTTCTTTTAATTGTGATGATTTTGGTTCACATTTAACAAAAACCTGCCAATTCACTATCTCAAAAAATAGAATATGGTGACATGCCAATCAGCCAATCAACTCAAAATACCTACAAAGCTTTCCTGAGCCTTCAAAATGGTCTCTCAGTTTTGTTCACTAGGCTACACAATCATGGGGAAGACTGCTGATCTAACAGTTGTCCAGAAGACAATCATTGACATCTTTCACAAGGAGGGCAAGCCACTGTAAAACTTCAGTTTCCTTATGAACTAAGTTTTCTTTCTGTGTTTTGGATCACTTCTAAATCAAATCAGAAAATACATGTCGGATGTTGTGAAAGAAGTCTTCCGCAGATCTGGGAGAACAAAACCAAGACACAGAGAGGCATCAGGCTGATCTGACAGTTGTCCAGAAGACAATTATTGACACCCTTCACAAGGAGGGCAAGCCACAAACATTAATTGCCAAAGAAGCTGGCTGTTCACAGATTGCTGTATCCAAGCATGTTAACAGAAAGTTGAGAGAAAGGAAAAAGTGTGAAAGAAAAAAGATGCACAACCAACCGAGAGAACCGCAGCCTTATGAGGATTGTCAAGAAAAATTGATTCAAGAATTTGGGTGAACTTCACAAGGAATGGACTGAGGCTGGGGTCAAGGTATCAAGAGCCATCACACACAGACGTGTCAAGGATTTTGGCTACAGTTGTCGTCAGAAGCATCTTACATGGCTAAGGAGAAGAAGAACTGGACTGTTGCCCAGTGGTCCAAAGTCCTCTATTCAGAGGAAGTGTTGAACTTAATTTGGAAACCAAGGTCCTAGAGTCTGGAGAAGTCCAGTATTAAGTTTCCATAGTCTGTATTGATTTGGGGTGCAATGTCATGTGCTGGTGTTGGTCCATTGTGTTTTTTGAAAATCAACATCACTGCACCCGTTTACCAATAAATTTTAGAGCACTTCATGCTTCCTTCTGCTGACCAGCTTTTTAAAGATGCTGATTTCATTTTTCAGCAGGATTTGGCACCTGTCCACACAGCCAAAAGCACCAAAAGTTGGTTAAATGACCATGGTGTTGGTGTGCTTGACTGGCCAGCAAACTCACCAGACCTGAACCCCATAGAGAATCTATGGGGTATTGTCAAGAGGAAAATGAGAAGCAAGATACCAAAAAATGCAGATAAGCTGAAGGCCTCTGTCAAAAAAAAAAAACTGGGCTTCCATACCACCTCAGCAGTGCCACAAACTGATCACCTCCATGCCAGGCCGAATTGAGGCAGTAATTAAAGCAAAAGGAGCCCCTACCAAATACTGAGTACATATACAGTAAATGAACATACTTTCCAGAAGGCCAACAATTCACTAAAAATGTTTTTAATTTATTATTATTGGTCTTGTGAAGTATTCTAATTTGTTGAGATAGTGAATTGGTGGGTTTTTGTTAAATATGAGCTAAAATCATCACAATTAAATAGAACCAAAGACTTAAACTACGTCAGTCTGTGTGCATTTAATTTATTTAATACACAAGTTTCACAATTTGAGTTGAATTACTGAAATAAATTGACTTTTCCATGACATTCTAATTTATTGAGATCCACCTGTATGCCACGAAGAATTGAGGCAGTTCTGAAGGTAAAAGGGGGTCCAACCCAGTACTAGCAAGGAATACTTAATAATGAGTGTATATGGCCGGTGGACAAAATTGAAAATGTATCAATTGTGTTATATTTTGTCAGCACTCGATGGTGCCAGCCCAGAAATTAATATATTGTTTAAGGGACTGATGATGAAGCCACTTATCAACTCCCACTTTGTATTATCACATGAAAAAGAAAAATCTGTCCATCTATGTAAAAAACTAAATTAACTGATTTAAATCAATAAAATAAAATAAAAAAACATTCAAAGTAGTGATATCTTTATGAGTATGATAAAATAGTAACATATTTTGCACATCATTAACTAGCAGACGCTACCATTTCACAATGACTCCACTTTGACGGAATTAAGTTGGGTGCTGTTTAGAATAAAAATCTAAACTATTCTAAATATTTCTCATCTTAGACACAGTCTGAACAAATGAGACATAAATGCTGGTTTCAGGTTTGCATCCAATTACCAGCTGCATTTTAGAAGGACAATTTTTTCCTCTCGGTTTTCCAGAGTTGGCCAGCTTTTGCAGACATTCCAAGCAACTTCAAGCCGTCTCCACCCAACAAGACCTTATAAACATTAATAAAGCACAGAATTCACCCAAATTCCCAGACAGTAAGAGAAGAGAAAATCAGTGAACAGATATATAACATTCAGATAAATAATATTTGGCAATCCTTGCCGATCTTTCTACAGCTGTCCGGCTAGCATTAAACAAGAGCTCAGATGAAACTATGAAAAGCAATCCAGCACATTTTAAACCCAACGAACTATTAAGAAAAAGAGTGTCAGTGTTTACACTCTCTTATGCTTTACTTTTTTGTGCTTTAATTGGTAGTTGGTCATAATTATAAGACAACATATGTAAATGTTGTCATGAATCATAAACATCAACAGAAGAGACTAGGACCTGGAATATAAATGGTTATATAAATGTACATTTTAATATGGCTCTTTGGTTAGACATTTTAAGTCTTCTAAAATGTAGTACAACTTTAGGTTGGTCAGTCATGGGAATTTGATGTGCAGACATCTGCATTGTTGAAACGGTGTGTAAAATGAGTGAGTTGATGTACATCAAAGTGCATCCGACTGAGCCTGAGAGTAGAGAAACTACTTTTATCTGAAAGTAACGTCTTCGTGGCGGAGTGGAAGGTTTTTTTTTATTACACAAGCGCACTGCTTTATCTCACTATTTTACTGAAATGTACACTTGCATTTATATATTTATTTATTTTTTCTTGTGGGGGACTCCGATATATGTGGGGTTTTAATTATTAGCTTCAGAAAGCTTAGTTATTACAGAAAAAAAACATGCAAGGTTCATGCCTCATGTATCTGACTTTATCAAGTGTCACCCAAATGGGAAACAATTAAAATTAAGCTGTCGCTAAATAACACAACACAAGGTCGTCAAAGACACAAAGTGGAACATTCAAACAAAAACTGCATTTTGCATGACTTACTTGAATAAAACCTGGTGTCTTCTTAATAAAATCTCAGAAAAGCAGGTTCAAATTTTGCGATGACTGCCTTGAGGATGTATGTAGTTCTTCTCCTGCAGCAGTTATAGAATGGTACATTTTGACGAAATAATTAAGAATAAAATCAAGAAAACTGGGAGGAGAGAAAAGAGAATCCAGAGAAAGGGGCGTAAGAGAACTAAGGAACTATACAGACCCTGCCCCACATTTAGATGGTTACTTATGCACTGTTTGTGAATCACGTGAGAATCACAATCAAACAAACAAACAAATAAATAAATAATATGTCTGAGCTAAACCTAAATCAGCTCTTCCCACCAAAAGCTGAACCCTTTCCTTGACATCCAGAAACATGCTAAGCATCCATATAAAAATATTTATTCATTAAGACATATTTAATATGCAGTACTCTTAGTAATGACATATGCAGAATCACCTTTGATCATTACGAGGTCTGTATCACTAGGCAGACACATTCAGTGGTCCTTCAATGACCAATGCACATCATATGCTGCCATTAAAATGCATTACTGTTTATCATGGTTCTGTTGAGGTCAGATTAATTGATCAGTAGAAAAATATATCTCTAGCAGTTACACATAAAATAAACCACAATAATTTTACAAGGCAAAGGGGCTTTCCTGAGTGCCTGTGGAAACATTTCACAGGATTTGTTTGTTCTCCGTCCTTCTGATAATAATCATCTGTTGGCCTTCACAATACAGAGAATAATAATCAAGCATAACCTCAGATGGAATGCTCACATTTGGATCTCAGCATATACTCAACAGGATATAAATACACTTCCCAAAAAATGCAAGAGCAGCCAACACCCAAATGATAAGTGTATTATGGAAAATATTTAGACCTTGGTCAAACGGACTATATCACCTTTATTGGTTGTGCTCAAACTTGTGGAACAGCTTTCTTTATTCAGACAGATTTTCACATTCAGACACAGTAGGTAAATGTGCAGTGTCCATTGGTTGATCATCACATGGTCTCATCTTTACTTTCTTTACAAGAATTTCTATCCAGACACTGGCAGCGATTTAAACACTTTTGGCGTTCTAGCGGTTGGCTCTCATTGGTTAGACATTTTAAGTCTTCTAAAATGTAGTATAACTTTAGGTTGGTCAGTCATGGGAATTTGATGTGCAGACATCTGCATTGTTGAAACGGTGTGTAAAATGAGTGAGTTGACGTACATCAAAGTGCATCCGACTGAGCCTGAGAGTAGAGAAACTACTTTTATCTGAAAGAAATGTCTTGGTGGCAGAGTGGAAGGTTTTTTTTATTACACAAGCGCACTGCTTTATCTCATTATTTTACTGAAATGTACACTTGCATTTATATATATATTTTTTTTTTTCTTGTGGGGGACTCCGATATATGTGGGGTTTTAATTATTAGCTTCAGAAAGCTTAGTTATTACAGAAAAAAAAACATGCAAGGTTCATGCCTCATGTATCTGACTTTATCAAGTGTCACCCAAATGGGAAACAATTAAAATTAAGCTGTCGCTAAATAACACAACACAAGGTCATCAAAGATACAAAGTGGAACTTTCAAACAAAAACTGCATTTTGCATGACTTACTTGAATAAAACCTGGTGTCTTCTTAATAAAATCTCAGAAAAGCAGGTTAAAATTTTGCGATGACTGCCTTGAGGGTGTATGTAGTTCTTCTCCTGCAGCAGTTATAGAATGGTACATTTTGACGAAATAATCAAGAATAAAATCAAGAAAACTGGGAGGAGAGAAAAGAGAATCCAGAGAAAGGGGCGTAAGAGAACTAAGGAACTATAAAGACCCTGCCCCACATTTAGATGGTTGCTTATGCACTGTTTGTGAATCACATGAGAATCACAACCAAACAAACAAACAAATAAATAAATAATATGTCTGAGCTAAACCTAAATCAGCTCATTCAGTGGTCCTTCAATGACCAACGCACATCATATGCTGCCATTAAAATGCATTACTGTTTATCATGGTTGATGGTTTATCAATTGATCAGTAGAAAAATATATCTCTAGCAGTGACACTTTCCTGAGTCCCTGTGGAAACATTTCACAGGATTTGTTTGTTCTCCGTCCTTCTGATAATAATCATCTGTTGGCCTTCACAATACAGAGCATAATAATCAAGCATAACTTCAGATGGAATGCTCACATTTGGATCTCAGCATATCCTCAACAGGATATAAATACACTTCCCAAAAATGCAAGAGCAGCCAACACCCAAATGATAAGTGTATTGTGGAAAATATATAGACCTTGGTCAAACGGACTATATCACCTTTATTGGTTGTGCTCAAACTTGTGGAACAGCTTTCTTTATTCAGACAGATTTTCACATTCAGACACAGTCTGTAAATGTGCCGTGTCCATTGGTTGATCATCACATGGTCTCATCTTTACTTTCTTTACAAGAATTTCTATCCAGACACTGGCAGCGATTTAAACACTTTTGGCGCTCTAGCGGTTAATACATAGAACGTCTAGGTTACTTACGTAACCCCCGTTCCCTGATGGAGGGAACGGAGACGTTATGTCGTGACGACATAGGGGATTTACCTGGAAGCCCCGAACATCTCTGACTAAAGAGAAAACGCCAATGAAATTGGCTAGTGGATTTTGCATACCTGAGCCACTCCCCGTGCATACGGGTATAAAAGGGCGACAGGTGCATCCACTCATTAGGTTTTACGCTGAGGAGCCGAGACGAGTCCCTGGTAACCAGCGATGGTTCAAGATTGTGGCATGGGGACATAACGTCTCCGTTCCCTCCATCAGGGAACAGGGGTTACGTACGTAACCTAGACAATCCCTATCTGTCGGTCATTACGAGTTATGTCGTGACGACATATGGGTCCTATGGAAAGCGCCACAAGCTGAACTCCGTCACAACCTTGTGGCATGCAGATGTTGACAAGCGAGTGCGTGACAGACAAATGCCATGCAAGAGGTTGCAACCTTCCTACCGCTCCAGCGCAAATTCGCTAACCTTGGTGCCCACCGGGGCTTGGGGCAGTACTACATACGACTGGACTCTGGGGCAGATCCTACCTAGGAGTAGGGAGGAGGGATGCCAGCAGAACCTGACAGAAGCTCTGTCACAGGGAAGACACGGGTTTACCGTGAGGGAAACCTTACCATGGAAGAATACACATATGGCATTACCCGAAGGGGAATCAGGCCATACGGACACCTAGCCCAGTACAGGGGCTGACCGGAGACCCGGGCGAGCTAACACCAGTACTGGGCCTGGCGTCAGACTGCTCCACCCAGTCTGACTGCCGGGGGTGCTTGGAGGATTCCACCAGGGTTCACTGTCCGGGGAACTGAACTGAGGGAGAAAAAGGCGCTCGTATCCCCAGGTGAGGGGGAATGGCGCAGCAAGCGTGACACCGGCCAGTTCTTCCCGCCCATTACTTACCCAACACACGGGAAGAAACTGGCTCAACGCGGAGGTTGTAGAATCTTGCGAAGGTGTTCGGTGTCGCCCAGCCCGTAGCTCTGCAGATGTCTGCCAAAGAGGCGATGTGCGCCAACGCATGGGAGGAGGCAACACTCCTGGTGGAGTGAGCCCTCATCCCCAGGGGGCACAGCTCACCTTGCGACTGGTACGCCAAGGTGACGGCCTCCACTATCCAGTGGGCCAACCTCTGTTTGGAGACAGCCTTGCCTTTCTGCTGCCCTCCGTGGCAGACGAGAGCTGCTCGGAGCTTCTGACGCTCTGGGTGCGGTCCACGTATATGCGCAATGCTCTTACGGGACACAGCAACGCTAAGGCTGGATCTGCCTCCTCCGAGGGCAGTGCTTGCAGGTTCACCACCTGATCGCGGAAGGGCGTGGTGGGAACCTTGGGCACGTATCCAGACCGGGGTCTCAAGACAACGTGAGAGTAGATCAGCCCGAACACAAGGCACTCTTCGCTTACCGAAAACGGCAGGAGGTCCCCGACCCGTTTGATGGAAGTGAGCGCGGTCAGGAGCGCTGTCTTAAGAGACAGGAACTTCAGCTCGACTGAGTCCAGCGGCTCAAAGGGGCCCCTCTGAAGTCCAACCAGGACGATAGAGAGGTCCCAAGAGGGCACAAGGGGAGGTCTGGAGGGATTCATCCTCCTGGCCCCCTTCAGGAACCTCACGATGAAATCTTGCTTTCCCAGGGACCGCCGTCCACTGCATCGTGGTGAGCTGCAATAGCGGCTACATACACTTTCAAGGTGGAGGATGACAGCCTAGAAAGGAAAGAAAGCACTACTCCAATCGTGCATCTTCGGGGGTCTTCTCGATTGATTGAGCTGCCCCGGGATGTGAACAGCATGCAGTGACTTGAACTGCGTGTGACTCCAGAGGAGGAGATGGCAGGCGAGCTGTGACATGCGGTGTGATCGTATACCCCCCAGCCGGTTGATATACGAGACCACCGCAGTGTTGTCCGTGCGGACTAGCACATGCTTGCCCAACAGCAGTGGCCAGAACTGCCGCAAGGCTAAATGCACTGCCCACAGCTCCAGGCAGTTGATGTGCCAAAGCAGTCGGGGCCCTGTCCAGAGCCCCGAGGCTGCCTGCCCGTTGCATGTAGCACCCCAGCCCGTGCTGTTGTGACAACAGTATGCCGGGAGACTTGTTCTAGGGGCACCCCGGCCCGTAGAAAGGCAAGGTCTGTCCTGGGGCTGAGGGAGCGGCGACACTGCTGGGAGATACCTACTCGCACTGTACCGCGGCGCCATGCCCACCTCGGGACCCGGGAGTGTAGCCAGTGCTGAAGTGGTCTCATATGAAGCAATCCGAGCGGCGTGACTGCAGCTGCGGATGCCATATGCCCCAGAAACTGTTTCAGTGGTACCACATTCCTGCCTCTAAAGGAACTCAGGCAGTTCAGCACTGCTTGGGCACGTTCCTCCGTGAGGCGTGCCGTCATACTCACCGAGTCTAACTCCACACCGAGAAAAGAGATTCTCTGCACAGGGGAGAGCTTGCTCTTTCCCCAGTTGACCCGAAGCCCCAACTGGCTGAGTCGAATTGTGCGCGTGAGACAGGCTGGGCAGCGTGAGCCACGCCTCCAGACGCTGTGCAAGCGGCTCCAACGGCACAATCGACGTACATGTGGTGGTGCAGCGAAAGGGAGTAGGGGTGGATGGCACAGAAGGCGGTGCGTTCTGAGGCATCCTCACCGACAGTTGTAACCATGTTTTCTTTTACTACCCGATTTCGTAAATGTTGGGACGTTTTTTAAATTTGAATAAAATGAAAACTAAAATAATTTTAAATCACATTAGCCAATACTTTATTCACAATAGAACACAGATAACATAACACATGGTTAAACTGAGAGATGTTGCAGTTTTTTGCACAAAATGAGCTCATTTCAAATTTTATGTCTGCTACAGGTCTCAAAATAGTTGGGATGGGGGCATGTTTACCATGGTGTAGCATCTCCTCTTCTTTTAAAAACAGTTTGAAAAGAAGTCATCTGCCTCATTCAGGATGGTGACAAGTCTGCTTAGAGATAGGAGGTTGAGGAGCTGGCTGTCTGGTTCAGGCTTAACAACCTGGAGCTTAACACGCTTAAAACTGTGGAGGTGACCGTGGACTTCAGGAGACCCTCCAGCCTAGAAATGACAAGGGCCTGGACAAGAAGTTGTGCAGCATGCTCTGTCAGAAAGGGCCTGATTTTCTGATGTTGTGTAGTGCAAACCTGCAAGATTGAGCAGTCTTTGCAATGTACTCTTTGAAGGTCAGCTGGTCATCAAAGTTTACACCAAGATTTCGTAAGTCGTGAAGTCATGCTGTAAAGTTGGAGTGGCAGGGAAGACAAGAAGCTCAGTCTTTGCCAGGTTTAGCTGTAGGTGATGTTACAGTATATTAAAGCAGGGCTGGCCAAATGGGTGCCCTAAGCAGAATTGTATTGTTGTGCTCCCTCCCCCAAATATTATGGATGTAAAAAAATAAATAAACACCTAATGTACTATAGGGATAAAAATAGAGCTTTAATAAAATATATAAGTACACAAATAAATTGTAATTAAGTTATATTATTTGCAAATTACAATTATAGCTCTAGACACTTATGGCTATCATTTTATTAATACAGTTGTCTGATTTATTTTATAGTCTCAAGCATCACACAAAGAAAATTAACCAGCTTTACTGCAATAAAAGCATGGTTCATTTTTTAGGGTTGGGATGTCCACATGTTTTTGAAGATAGAGTTGTAACATTTCTATCGCCAAAAAGGTGGCCAAAAATTAAAGGTTAAGTGTATATTTGAATTAGCCTAAATGTTTGGTCAACAATAACCCTTTGATGCAAACCTTTTATGAAAACCCTTCTAATACACAACATGGGTCTAAAATGACCCGTATTCATTTCCTGTTATTTAATACTTTGCTGGGTATATATATATTTTTTTTATCTTTAGAAATCAGATTATTTCAGCATTTAATATTCCCTTATCTATGAATTCCATGATCCATAAATATTCACAATATATTTTTAGAATGACCACAAATTACTAAAAAAAATGACCCATATATGCAAGCATGATAAAACAAAAGAATAAGGACATTTTTTGTTAAAATCGTTATTTTAACAGTTATATAGACCAACACATTCAACACTTGAAATGTGTTTATTTGCCACTTTGTCACATATATCATACACATAACACTGATAACAGATAACACTGAAAATGAACTGTCAGTAGGAGCAACTGTAGTGAATTGTAGTGAATGTCACTGAATAGATGAAACTAAAAAATAAAATCACACATGTACAACGAAATCTCAAATTGCTATCTCAATGCTAACATGCCTCACAAATGACATCTACAGGTTTGTGCTCCTTGCACACAGGCCTGACTCTGGGAACACCAGCTGATTACTTTTCTGTCTTTGAAAGCTGGGCAGATCTTGCATCTCCTTCTCTACAATTGATCCTCCTATCTGATATACCTGTGGCTGGGTGGTGGCTGTGTTTTGTTGTTATCCCACATCTTCCCATTGCCTCTGTAATATGGGTTTGGAGGTGGGGTGTGCCCTCCAAGCACCTCTTCATATGTGGCATGACAAGCTCTTTGACCAACTCCTTGATGAATAGCCATCATGAATTGGTCGCACCAGCCATGCAATCATGATGTTGTGCAGTGAAGTTGGTGTAGGCCAGGGGTGGCCAACATCAGCCCTGGAGAGCCACAGCACTACAGAGTTTTGCTCCAACCTTATTAAAAACTCACCTGCCTGTAGCTTTCTAGTAACCCTTATACCTTGATTAGCTTGTTCAGGTGTGTTTGATTAGAGCTGGAGCTGAACTCTGCAGGGCTGTGGCTCTCCAGGACACAGCCCTGCAGAGTAAATTGGCCACCCCTGCTGCAGGCACATAGCACCATTGGCCACCTCTATGGCCACTTCCATGTTCTCTGCTTACATGAGTAGGTGCAAACCATTTTTACTCAATCTATTGGACTGGGTCTGAGTTTACTCTTCAGAGGAATCATCAGACAAGTCTTCAATGTCATCACATGAGTCTTCTTCATCTAGGAGAGCTAGATTCACGCCCACAAGACTAACCCTTTGGCACATATAGTCATCATGACTAAGAATTTCCTGATATTCATCATCATCTCTACAGACATTTCAGCCGTTAATATAGAATTTCTGGGATCAGTCATACTAACACAGTCTAGATAAAGAGTGCACAACAAGCAGTTGATCCATGTATATACTGATTATATACTTAACTAAATTATAAACGCACCACTTTTGTTTTTGCCCCCATTTTTTATGAACTGAACTCAAAGATCTAAGACTTTTTCTATGTATACAAAATCCCTATATCTCTCAAATATTGTTCACAAATCTGTCTAAATCTGTGTTATTGAGCACATCTCCTTTGCCGAGATAATCCATCCACCTCACAGTTCTGGCATATCAAGATACTTATTAGACAGCATGATTATTGAACAGGTGTGCCCTTAGGCTGGCCACAATAAAGGCCACTCTAAAATATTTTATGTGGTAATACATTATAAAGTAAGACTAAATGCATCAATTATAAAAAAGCAGCCATTTTGAGTTACGAAATGTTAGGCAGGTGAATAGTTTTCTGCTGTAAATATGATCCTACTCGCAAAAAAATAGCAAATATCAAAGGTTTCTATATGGGTCATTTTTGACTCGTGTGTAAAATTGATGTAGAAATAGAAAAAAAATGTGTTTTTTATAAAGTAAAGAAGGGACAAATAAACAGAATACTTTATGGAAATAAAAAACAAGATATTTAATGTATACCAGGAATGATAAATGATAAATACATTTGTTTCAAAGATTAAGAAAAGGATCACTCAGGGATGATTGAAATAACATAGGAAATGAATACGGGTCATTTTAGACCCCAGTGTGTAAAACTGACATAGAAATACAATAACAGTGTTTGTTTATAAAGTAAGGAAGAAAAAATAAACAAAATGATTTGTGGAATTCAAAAACAACATATTTAAAGGGTGCCAAAGGCCTGGTAATTGCTACCGTTACACTTACAGGATGATACAATCCTTGTTTAACCATTTGATGCGCAATATGGGTCTAAAGTGACCCGACTGAATTATTTTTTTTCTATATATTTGCAAGAAATGTATTTTATCATTCAGAATTCCAGGAATCCCTCAGTTAACTTGTTTTTGATCATCACAAATCCTTATTTTTATTTTTGAATAAAAATAATTTTTGTATCACTACCACTGTAATGCATGGGTAGAAAATGACCCGTATTCATTTCCTGTTATTTCAGATATGGATGAGTGTTTCTTTGCTGTGTCTCTGAAATAAATGTTTTTCTATCATTTATTATTCCAGATAGTCTTTAAATGAGAGACAGTTGGCCAAGGTCTGGAAAAAGCTTAGTGATGTGCTTTTGAGTGTGCCACTGTTACAATTGTTCATTGACAGTTGCTTGCACTTCCACACTGAGTTCTAAAATGTTTTTCATGTAAACAGAAATGTGCCTGTGCTGTTCTAATACTCTGCATACACAATCCAGTAGATGCCCTTTGAGATTTCCATGTTCTCCAGTCAGAAATTGCAAACAATTCTGTCATCTTCCGGTGTGTGGGTATTTTATCTAATGCTTAAAATGTTAAGCACTGCAATGGAAAATGCCTTTCTGCCCAAATTGATACAATATCATCCTAAAACCATTGTGCGACTGTTTATATTCCCAATAGTTTAAGATCAGACAGTTTTTTGATAGTTTAAAACCAAACAAGTCAGTCTACATTTTTGACATACCACAGTTCACATGCCTAATTAATCTAATTTGTCAGTTTAAAATGTTGCAGAATCCAAGGAAACTTTAGTTGCTGTTTGTTTAGATTTGTGGGTTTCGAACCATGCCAGTGACAAACCTTTTCTCATCATATCAACAGTAAAAGATGTTCCACGCTCTTAATATTGCCTGAGAAAACCCTCAGCATAGATCACACCTGAAACCAGCATAAAACATGTTTTGATTGGCGAAGTGCTTTAACATGTCAAATTGATGCCTTACACAAAGGTTCAGGCACAATATAAGGAAAAAATAAAACATACAGTACTGATAGTACTGATAGGGACTTTCCCCTATCTTATGAAAACTATAGTGTGACGAGTGGGGCGGGGCAGAGAGCCATGGGAACGGAGCGAGGCCGGTGGAGTTAATGATAATGAGCAACACCTGCGCCACTCACCAGTCTCGAGTCCCACGGAGAAGCTCCGGAATGATAAAAGGAGGAGCAACAACAGTGCAAGACGAGAGAGGACCAGGCCTGGATTTAAGTTTGTGTACAGCAGTTGTCTGTGAGGGGCTGCCGCTTTTCATCTTGTGTTTGTTATTAAAGTCTTTAAACGTTCGCCGGTTTCCGCCTCCTTCTTCCCGATTTACGAACGGTGTCACATTGGTGCCGAAACCCGGGAGGAAGGAGGGACACGCTGTCAGAGAGCCCTCGCTGTTGAGGGGGATCATGGTGCTGAGGAGGTCGGGCAGCAGGAAAAAGCGGAGACCGCCAGTGGCTGCTCGAAGCAGTGGTCCTGGAGCAATAGAAGAAAAGTGGGACGGAAGGCTCGCTACTGTGCTCCTGGGTTGAGGAGGGGTGGCTGCCGTCCGAGAGGGAGCGGAGGAGTCTGCACCGTTCGCCTGGAGGCCGAAGCCTGCTGCCATCCGCCATGTTTGGGGAGGAGCAGGGAACAGGGGACTCGCGGCCGGCTACCCTCGACCGGAGGAGCCATCCACCAGGTGGCGGCAAGCATCGGGCCGTATACCAAAGACGTCCAGTACCATCGCATGGCACCACGAGTGAGAGCCTCTCAGCTGGTTGAGGACCAAACGGCAGTGTGTCAGGGAACCGGACCAATATTTTTTTTCCTCTCTCCCCTCTCTCGTCTCTGTCTCTCCTCATCCTTCCGTCTCCTTTTCTCTTGACTCATCTTTTTTCTTTCCCCCCAGATATGCCGCGGCTGCCCTGGGGGAGGGGTGGAGTAGAGCGGAAGGATACAAGGAGGAGCAACGATAGTGCAAGACGAGAGAGGATCAAGCCTGGATTTTAGTTTGTGTTTTGTGTGCTTTTCATTTTGTGTTTGTTTATTTTATTATTAAAGTCTGTAAACATTCACAGATTCCCGCCTCCTTTCCGATCTGAGAACTGTGTTACATACAGTTACAGAGTAAATTTCAACTTTTAACACCCTCCCTAATGTAGGGCCCTATGAAATCCGTTTTATTTTTTCCCAAATTCCGTTTAGTTTTTTTCTAAATTCAGTTTTTCCGTTTTAATTTTCTGGATTCCGTTTTTTTCCGTTTTAATTTTTCTAAACTATTTTAATGGTCAAATTAAATTGTATTAGTCAAAAAGCATGTCTAATTAATTAAAATCATGAAACTTATACAATTTAACATCAATATATTAAAAGTGTAACAAAAATGACATGTTTAGGGCCATATGAAATGTTTAAAAAAAATTCTCACCTTATTATTTTAACCAAATTCTGTGTTTTAGCTTGTCTAATTATTATTTGAATGCATACATTTTTTTATTATTCTTACACTAACCTTATTCTTACACTAACCTCAAAAATTCTGTGTTGTGTATTTAAATTCTACTGGTTATCAGATGAAGGCATAAAACATTGATTTAATTTATATTTTAATTAATGAAAATTAAACATTTACATTTTTGGCAAATAAAGGAGATTTACTATTAAAATTAAGATATTTTGTGATTATTTATAAAAAAAAAAAGTTGTATTATTTTCCAACAGTAGAAGTAGTATGCACAATCTACTAAATAATAGTAAAATAGCCTATTTCTGGCACAATGTCTTTAATAAGTTAAATCGAACCTTTATTTTGACGGGTTGCCGTGAATACCTTTAAAGTTCTGTGTGTGTATGATATGATGCTAGTTTTACTCTAATGAAATTGTAAAATTCTCGTGAAGTGACTCTCAGACTAAGAGTATAGAAGCCCAAGAGGCGAAACTCAATAGAATGCTCCATAGCAACAGTTGCGCCCATGACATGACTGTGCCGCCGCCATTTTGGACTGTTCTACACAAAAACGCCGTAGAATAATAGCAGCCAGTCGCGCTTGACCAACTTACAATAAGACATTTCATGTATGTGTAACAGATGTGTATGCCAGTAAGGGCTGTGTGTAAACCTCGACTGACGCTAGAGGCTGTAGCCTTTGGCGTTCCTTGTTAGAGCGCCTGCCTCCCGCGCCGGCATCCCGGGTTCGAGACCCGCTCGGAACAAGAACGAGTTGGCACGGTGCGGACCCGTGTCGGGGAGTGTTACATATGTATGTAATACTTAAATATAAAGATTATAGATAGGTCCCCTCCACCAATTGACTAGACTGCTTCATACTGCTTACTGTTTGCCAAGTAAAAAGATAAAATTACTGCAAACCCTTTACTTACCCATATCCATGTTCTATGTACATTTTCCTTGTTAAATTAAAAACTTAAGGTCATGAAATTACCAGATGTGATGTTTGGTAGTGATTTAATAGAGGTAGACACAGTCATATATATTTATTCACAATGTTTATTTTTAAATAAAAATAATAAAATAAATGGTACACATTCATAACATTTAAAAAAAAGTTCAAATATCACAAAATATGAACAACTTGCACACATTGTATCAAGGACTCCACCAACTATTGTGAAGTTTCTGTAATTTCTGTCATGTATCAAGTGCACACATTTAACTGAAAAAAGTAATAGATCAAAATCTCATAAGCAATAGAGATCGCAATTGTGTTAGCGAAGAGATTGATTAATAATTGATAATTGCTGCAGTTTATAGCAGCACACTGCTTGCATTTCGCCCACTTGCTCCCTCGCATCTTCTAGCGACTTTCCGCAGTTGTCAGTCCAAAATGGCGGCAGCGCCTCCGCAGCGCCATCTATAGACTGTTACCCGTATCACTACAGAGTTTCGCCTCTTGGTATTCTATACTCTTTGTCTCAGATCAGTTCTGGAGATGTTGTTCGTGTATTTATGTCCTCATTGAGACATAGTTAGTGAAATCACCACGTGCGCCAAGCGCACTGTTTATGTTGTAAACAAAACTGCGCATCTGCTCCATTCACACAGAGACATGCAGAACATGCAGGATTCATATTTAAATCGACTTCTGCGGCTTAATATTTACAGATACTAGTCCATGTCGTGATTTGATTCAAGTGTAATTACCTACTTTTGATTAATTCATCCAAACTTTGACAAATTCCATGAGATTCCGCATTAAACTGTAAATTCCGTTTTTATGACTGATTCCACGATTCCGTCCGCGTTTTCTGAATCGCGAAAATCATAGGCCCTTACTAATGCCCATAAACTTACAATAAGGTTGAGTGAAGACGAACTTCAGTGGTATTAATCTGACTCTTTGTGGTCAAGAGCCATCTCCCCAGGCTGGGGAGACTGCACACGGCTCTATATGTTGGGCCTGCTGGGCACACCGTGAGTCCCTCCACAAGGGCAGCAATCAGAAGATTTAGCAGAAGAGAGGGCGGAACTGTGTGTGAGCCAATGAGAAAAAAACAAATGATATGAGAAATTATATAGGTGTTGTTACATGAACTAGTACTTCAGTCATAAAGCATGCATAGAACAAAATACAATGCAAGAGACACTATAATAGACACAATGTTCTTGGATACATGTATATTCATAGAAAGGTTTGTCTAGGAGTGAAAAGGAGCAAAGCTCTTTTTTATGGGCATTGTGTGGGTTTCAGAAGGGTCTGTTCTTACGGCACGTCGCATCTCTCACAAACTTTTGAGTAATAAAATAGTTTAATCAGATGGTTGCCAGGTAACTGTGCTCTTTCGGGGGAAATGACCATAGACCCTCATAATCTGCTTGTTGGGTGAGGGGGTTTGCTGGATTATTCATTAAACATAATAAATAAACGTGTCTGATTTTGTATCTGTTTGCTATTTGCCTAAAATGATTTGCACCGGATTAGGTGTTTTGAGTCATGACATTTCATGAGGCATGGTGTCTCAAATCAATATAACTTTGTCCCAAATGTCTGGATTCTCAGACTATAGCAGCTGCATCCAGTTAGTTATGTCTGTACAATAGACCAATGGCAGTGTCTCCTTGTGAACGCAACTTCTCCATCAGCAATTAAATTCCTGGAGCATGTTCAAATCGTCTCTGACATGTTTCCAGACTACAGATGGAGATGGCAAACTTAAGTTATTTTGGGACAACATAAGTTCAAGTACCAGGCACAATGATCCTTTCCTATTCATGTATCTGCTTTCTCGAGTTTTTCCAGACAGCAGCTGTCTGCAATTCCTACTCTCCAGGCTCTTCCAGTATATGATCCAACTGTATATGAAGAGCTCTTTTCCAAAACGCGATAAACGCCAAAAAAAAGCCACTGGAAGGCAAGCCTGCAACCTTTAGACAAAAACATAAACACAGCAGCGAATAATAAAGCTGCAGCATTGGTGATATACAGGAAGTACCAGAGGCCATCTTATGATTGCCTGAGGTGCCTCAGGTGATCCAAGTTAGCCGTTGCACTTTTTAAAATGGTAAGTAGGATACAATAGGTTAAGGTGCCCTTGGGTAAAAGGCACCTTTGGTATTATTTTTCCTCTAAACCACTAGATGACACAAAAATCACTTTCCAAAATATCCACTTTCAAGATGTACATGCAAATTTAGCAGATCCTTGAAGAGATAGAGGGCAGCAGCCCAAAGATGATTATGTGCTTACTTTATCTATATTTGATGTTTTTAAAATGTTGATTTAAGTAGCAAAGGAGAATGCCTAAAATGAATGCATGTACACTATATTGCCAACAGTATTGGGTCACCTCCTTCCAATGAAAGTTTTGACTACTTTAGTAATTTCCAGGAGTACAAATCTTAATGTTTAAGCATATACTGATATTTTAGGGAATTGTGTGCTTCTAATTTTATAGCAACAGTTTGGACAGGACTCTTTTCTATTCTAACATGACAGTGTCTCTGTGTATAAAGCAAGGATCAAAGATAAATGATGATTCAGTCAGTGTGGAAGAACTTGACTGGTCTGTAGAAAGCCAAGTCCTAATCCCAGCTGAACACTTCTGGTGTGACTTTAAATGCAGACCTTGAGCCAAAAACTCATCACCAAACCCCAATGACTTGTACATTCATTATATGGACAAAAGTATGGGGACACCCCCTTCTTTAGAAGAGAAAAAGCACATCCAAACTGTGGCAACAAAACAAATTTATGTACTTAAAAATTGTATGTCCACCTCTGTTGCAACAGTTTTGAAGTGTATGAAATTACTTTACACATATGTACAAGAAATTTGTGTTTGGTGAAGGAAGAGCCTAGGTTTTTGATTTTCTTTTAAGGCTTGAATTTCGGCACCAAATTGCATGTATAGTATTTAATTTTTACTAATTCCTGCAAGTTCTGTGCTTATAATGTGGGAAATGAATGCAAACATTTCAGTATTAAAGACAATAGGGACCGTTGATGGAATGTATATGCATGTTTTTAAGTCTTGCAAGTTGAAATGTCCAAGATGTTTTAAACCATTCAAGCAGAATAAACAGCAAATGAGTACTCAGTTTACTCCATAACGTGTGATACACAAATATTGTGAGTGATAAATTATGCTGAATGTAATGTGTAACTTGCTTTATATTAAAATCCTGACAAAATAGTAATTTTGCTAATGAGCATTTTATTTAGAAACAATATATTTCATATACAAATCACAAATGGTAATATATATATAGATTTTTTAAATTCCATATCTGCAATACCATGATACATATTGAGTGAGTGCACTTTCTTCACACAACAGTTCATATGAAAGATTGAATTGTTCCTTGTTGTACATAGTTAAGACATGGAAATCAGTACAGAACTGTTTGGAGTGGCTCTGAAGTCACTACATGTATAAGATAGACAGATGAATGAAATTGCATTTTTAGTATTATGTGTTTGTCTGTAAATTCCATCATACATTTAGAACAAATGTTATTGCAGATGTATAAAATAATGCTTAAAAATGTATAAACATGTTTGTATGCAGATTTTACACACAGATCGGGCATATGCATGGTTAATAAATGAAAATCACTGTTTGGCAAGTAGTAACAAACCTATAAATTTGTCATTCATGAAAAGAAACAAAAAATAATACTAATAAAAATACATACTTACTTCAAGCTTATAATTGACACAATTTAATAATCAAGCTTATAATTGTTAGTTAGCTGTATTTTTTTAGTTGTTTTTTAATGTAATCAAAGTAACCCAGCTGCAGTTTGATTGAGATTAATTGGAGTGCACAATAAAATAACATGGTTTCTGAAAATTGTTAAAAACGGAGTTCTATTTTTTCAAATGAACTCTTCATTATATATATATATATATATATAGGATTTAACATTGTCTTCAATTAGGAAAAAAGTCATTAATTGCTTTTGAACAATTACTATTAAATGTTAAAAGCACCTTTGGGCTATAGTATATAAAGGCAGCTGATTCCTGTAAATTTATTCAAACATGGAACAGAAATTGAAATAGACCTGAGATTAAGAAAATATCACAATACAGTACGATTAAAAAATGCTTATTTTGCATGAAATGCATGAAGTGCAATTTAAAATATATAAAATGACGGGCCACTTTTACTAACATCTTGTGCCAACACAAACAGTTTTTTGGCATTAAAATACAGGGTTCGTACACATTTTTACCAACAAATTTCCATGACTTTTCCATGACTTTTCCATGACTTTTGTGACAATTTCCATGACCTAATTTCACATTATTTTACAATAAGAATAAAAATCTGTTCAAATTATCATAGCATTTTAACTAAAATTAATGACTATTAATACTATTGTTTGCTTTTTTGTTTTAGTACAAGCTTAAACTGCGCCAGATGTGAAGGTCCTTGCAGTCCCTTGCAATTTCCTTGCAATTTCACACGCAAAAACGCATACAAACATTTCTGACTCGGTGTGTAAGGACCTTTACTCCACACAGAGAACATATCACTATTATCATTTATTTAACTCAATTAAACGCAGGGCCAGAATTTCGTTTTGCAATATATATATATATATATATATATATAGGGCCCAAATTCCATTTTATTTTTTTCTAAATTCATTTTTTACCGTTTCAATTTTTCTAGATTCCGTTTTTTTCCGTTTTCATTTTATAGACTCCTTTTTAATGATCAAATTAAATTGTATTTATCAAAAAGCATGTCTAATTAATTAAAATCATGAAACTTATAAAATTTAATTTATTAAAAGTGTAACAAAAATGACATGTTTATGGCCGTATGAAATGTTATATTTTTTTCTTACCTTATGTTTTATTGTTGCCAAATTCTGTTTTAGCTCATCTGATTATTTGAATGCATACAAAAAAATGTTTTACTCTTACAGTAGCCTTATGAATTGTTATTTTTCCTCAGAAATTCTGTGTTGTGTATTTAAATTTGACTGGTTATCAGATTAAGGCATGAAACATCGATTTAATTTATATTTTAATGAATGAAAATTAAACATTTACATGTTGAAAAATAAAGGGATTTAGCCTACTATTAAAAATAAAATATTTTGTGATTATGTCTTAATAAAATAAAGTTGTATTATTTTTCAACAGTAGTAGTAGACGTGTTTTAAAGTAGAACTAAATTACAGTTTCATTGTTTGTAGGGACAAACAGATGCAGATAATTAAAACATGCACATTTCTTCTCTGTCACTCTTAAAATGGGCATATTTGAGAAACAAGTCGAGTAGTTTGCTTCACTGAATAGAATTGTTGGTCATTTAACATTTCTTCAGAAACAGTTGACTAAACATCTTACCTCGCTCTTTTTATTAATCTGACGCTGTCCGCGCTCAGCATCTGTGAACGCTAAACTCCGCCTACTTTGATTTGATTTGAATTAAATTACTTTGACATTGACGAGCGCTGTTTGCCGCTGAGGCAGAGCAGACTTTTACAGCTTTTTCTGTCATCCTAACAAGAGCGCTGCGTAATCGAGGACAGCAGATGCTCATGTAGGCCTATAATTATCTTTATTGAAGTGAGTTAGGTTTAAATCGCAATCGTCAAGCATTAATTAATGATTTTTGTTGTTGCAATTTTACACATAATAATCCACGATGATCGCAGTAGGCTACACAAAACTGAAATTGCACGTCAAAATAACAGTCAATATTTTTTGAGACCCACCCCCCAAAAAAATAAATTACTTTTCACAAATCACGTTGTTTTCAGGGGAGCCCATATTATTAATAGTTACATATAGCCCATAGTTCGCACCCTGCTCACCAGGATGGCCATTTTAACGTAGTTTTGTGTGTAATTTTGCCGCTTAAACGCAACAAGCTGCACTTTTAGAGCCCCATATTTCAGCCTCGACTTTTAGTTTATGGCTTCGGGACAATTTTCACGTCAGACGGGCGGGCATCGGGCTTGTTTTAGGATTCCTCCTTATTTTTGTATTTTAGAAATCCATCAATTATTATGGTGATGAAAAGGATTAGCTCGTGGAAACAATACCGCGACTGACAAGAGCAGCTCGACCTGTCTAATAGCACACATTTGTCTAGGTTAAACGCTTTAAACTAACATTGTGATATGCTTTTTAAGTATTTTATATAGATTTAATTTTAGTCAAGTGGTGATTTAAGAAGGCTAAATTGATCAAACATAATAGCCAAACTCACTGTCTGCAGCTGGCCGATTGCTCAAAAGATACTTTAAAAACAAAACTTGAATTTAATAAACAAATACATTTTTCAAACATATTTCTAAATTAACTTAATAAAAAACGAATACGCTTTGCCATTAAAACGAAACTGAACTATTTTAATGGCAAGAACAGCAGCTGTGTAATGGGGAAGAGAGAAAGAAAGACATGGGCTCCAGTCGGACTCGAGAAGGTAATTCTGATCATCTGCTGGACAAGGATTGGACTGGGGCGTATGTTTGAGGCCCGTGCAGGATTCTACTGAGCTTGTTTGGTACCAAAGTCAATTTGGTGCAAGGCGGCTTTATACGGACGCCATTTGGACATGACTGAGTGCAGCGCAGTGGAAACCGCCTCTGGGCGAGTACAGAACGGCTTAAAAAGACGTAAACAAATAATAGGCTACATTTTAGTGACAATGCAACAATGACCCGATTAGGCAGGTGACAATTCTGTCAACTGTACCAAAATGCCAGAGAAAGACTTGTATCGCACCGTGCAGCTCTTTAGTGCAGACGAGATGCGCTGATTACGTGTTTTCAGAGAAAGTCAATGAGAGGAAACACAGCTGATAAATCCGTTTTCAAATGACTGATTTGATATTCTGTGTGGATCTATTTACTCTTCAGCCTACAAGCTATAGGCTATTGAATAAATGTGTGAATATCCATCATTTTAAATTCGAAAGCTGCGGGAAAGAGTAGAAATATGCGATATAGCCCATGCGCAATCCCGCACCGAAATTCAGGACCTGAATAAACATAATTGTATTATACAAAGATTTGTAAAATAGATTTCCATGACTTTTCCAAAACTTTCTGGGTTTATTCATTTTTCCAAAACTTTTCCAGGCCTGGAAAATGCGGTTTTAAAATTCCATGACTTTTCCAGGTTTTTCATGACCGTACGAACCCTGAAAATAGTACTGTCAGGATTTACGAAAGAGACACAGTGAATAATTGTCACTGAAAAGACGTGGACAGTTATATTTGCACCAGGCCTTATTTGAATATGCATTTGTAGGACAGTTATATTTGTGCCAGACCTTATTTGAATATGCATTTGTAAGGAATTCCCCTTTCAGATGCTAAATTTATGGGAGGAGAATATCAAAATGAATCACGCAACACGGTTTACTAACATTTGCGCTCGTCAAATTACTGGTATTAGCACCTTTATTTAATGCCCCAAAAAATCATGTCTTAAACTATTTTGTGCTTGAAATGGCTGTTTGAAAAAATTCCTGATAAAGGTCATGTCGACTGAAACGTTGTTAATAAATAATTGATATATTTTGCATAGATAGTGTGCAGGACCTTTTTTACGTTTAGTGCTTGAAATGGCTGCAATTGTTGTTGTTAGGAAGAACGTAGAGAACAATGCGCATGATTATTTTTTTTTTGAATGCCAGAACATTATCTGAACATATCTTTTGCCAAGCCATGTTATTTTCAATTTGCTTCAGGAAATACAAGACAACTTGGAACCCTTAACTACAACTCGCACAATTCCAGGTCTATCAAAACTTCTTGCAACCATTCATTTTTGGTCTCCGGTTCTTTTCAACATACTGGGGCGTCTTTATTTCTATATTCTTTATTTGTGACTATGCTAATTTGCTCTGCGCTTGGTATATTTTGTTGGTCGATATGTAAATTATATGTTGTGTCTGTGTTCTTTAATTTGCGCATTGTAAGTAAATCACCCCCAGAAATGTCCACGCCAATTGGTGCTGTTCAGGAATTGCACTCTCGTGCTAATTTGCCCGGTTTAGAAAAACTGGCCATAAGACTTCACAGCAATTTAGATGTAAAAGGTTAAAAGAGAACTCAGTATAAATTAAAAAAACGTTTTCTATTTGATTGTAATTTTCACATTTTCATATTAGCTATTCAAACCTAAAAACTAAAACTGATTGAATGTATTCATTCATTATATTTATTTATTTGGCAGACACTTTTAGCCAAATTGCTTAATTGAATAGTTCAGCCAAAATGTTTTATTTGCTGTTAATTTACTCACCCTCAGACCATCCAAGATGTAGATGACTTTTACTCTTCAGTAGAACAGTAAAGAAGATTTCAGGTAAATAATATATATATATATTTTTTTTTTTTACTATTTATTTTATTAAAATTAGTTTAATTAAAACCAAATCATCTGAAATAATTGGCAAGTCGAACAGGACAGATCTACAAGTTCCCCAATCAAAACTCACTTCCGACTAAAGGGGAGTTAATTTGCAGCAAATTCGCATTTTCGGGAGAGCTATCCCTTTTGCACACTCCATACAGGGTCAATCCATCATTAGATTGAAATAAAATTAACCAATGAGGCAAAATTCACAGATGCACAACATGTAATGCCTCGGCCATAATGCTGCACACGGTAGATACTTTGGAAACTTGCCTTAAGGGGTCAAAGGTTCTTAGCTTTCAAATATAGCAACCATTCACATACTAGAGTAATTTAGCATTAATGATAAAATAGTATTAGGATAAAAATAGTCTTAAGGACAGAAATTTATGACAACCAGCATGCTTTAGAAATGATGGGAAATAGGCCTCAATCCATATTTCTATCCCTTCTTTTGGTAGCATAAAGAATATAACATGTAAATGTCAGATGTTAGGTCAACAGGGTGAGAGAGAAGCTTGTACTTTCCATTGTGGTATTCCTCCCAAAGGTAGGTCATGCCGTTGTCTGTGGCAGGAGAGCTGCAGTGATCCAGGGACACATGACGCAGTCAAGGGTCTTTGATGAAATGTTCAGATTTTACATCGACCTGCCAAACAACTTTCAACACAATGTGACGCTGATCATTTCCAAGTGCCACACTCTCCACTTTGCCAAAGAACACTAGAAACACACACGCACACACAAAAGAAGAGATAATTTAGTCTGCTTGCAGAAAGTGCTTTTTAAGTTTGCACCGCAATAAATGTTCAAGAACATCACCTGTTTTATTGCACATTTCAGGGATCAGGTCTGTTAGGGGTTTAAGTCTGTATTCTGCAGGAGAGCTGTTAGGCTTTGGTGTTGGTTTGAGATGTTCAGCACAGCAGCTCCATAGGGATGTGCTGTAGTAGTAATGACCACAGCAACTGTGGTTTGGTTTGGTGTCATAAATTATGGAATTGGTTGAGGAGGAACAGCAAGTTTGATTGTTATTGTATTGCAGCAATAGGTTTCCACAGCACTCTGCTTTTCCGCTTACATGGGTTAGGTAGAGATGACCTGAGCAGCATCTCAAGAACTGGTTGTAGTGGTCATAGACTTCTGAACCACAACAGAAATTGCCATTCTTCTTGTTGTGGCTAAATACAAAATAAATGGGAAAGAAAATGAATTCAACAACCAACAAAGAAACTGCACTGGGCTGCTTTTTCAGGATGTTAGGTTTTTTAAAATGTCTTGAGGGTTTATGACTGAGAGACTCCAACTCTAAAGTGAATAAATCTTCAGTGAGAAATGCAGTGCCAGTAAGCACATTCCTGTGGTGTCTCAGAGTTCGGTAAAGTTGGCAAGATATTCACAGATTCGACTTTTCCAGATCAATTACTCCTGACCAAAACTTGTTTACTACACAAATGACGCCTCTTTTCTTTCGTAGTGATGTAGAAAACAAGCTACAAGCATGTTTTCCTTAAAACAAGCTTTCATCTGCTCTGTACAAAATACATCTCAATGTGCTGGCATCTGAGAGACAAGTCCGAAGGGACCATCTGCAAAGTGCGAAATTCAAATTCACACACCACTGCTCTCCCCTGCAGGTTATACTACAACACTTAATTAGAAAAGTATTGCTTTTACAATTTGTTTTATGATTTTCTTTTATTATGAAAAATAGTAATTCACTTATTTTTTAAAGAATTGCTTTGGGATGATTTTTATTTTATCTTTCTTTTTATATTCAATAAATTAACTGTTATTGGACAAAATAGTTAATAACTTTACTGTAACACACTGTACTTTCACCAAATTCAGTTCACACATCACTGCTCTCCTGCTGATTATACTACAGCACTAATTTAGAAAATAACTGCTTTTGGATTATTTTCATGTTTTATTTTAGATTCAATAACGTCAGATATCTCTACTGTAACACACTCTAATTTCACCAAATCCAGTTCACACATCACTGTTCTCTTGCTGATTATACTGCAACACTTAATTAAAATAATTGCTTTTACACAATTTTCTTTTTTTTGTGATATTTTATTCTGAAAAATAGTCTTCATTTTTTGGGACAAATAGTTAACTTCAGTTAAATAGTTAACTTCACTGTAACACATTTTACTTTCACTACATTCAGGTCACACTTCACTGCTCCCCTGCTGATTGTACTACAACAATTATTTAAAAAAATAATTGCTTTGGCATATTTTTTATGATTATTATGAACAAATAGTTAATAACTTTACTGTAGCACACTGTTTTTACCAAATTCAGTTCACATATCACTGCTCTCCTGCTGATAATACTACAACACTAATTTGGAAAATATCTGCTTTTAGATCATTTTTATGAAATTATCTTATTTTCAAAATAAGTCTTGTAGTATAACCCGCAGGGGAGCAGTGATGTGTGAACTGAATTTGGTGAAAGTACAGTATGTTACAGTAAAGATATTAACTATTTTCCATAATAAATAATCATGCAAAATATACCAAAGCAATTATTTTAAAAATAAGTGTTGTAGTATAACCAGCAGGGGAGCAGTGATGCGTGAACTGAATTTGGTAAAAGTACAGTGTGTTACAGTACATTTATTAACTATTATGTCCAATAACAGTGATGCTATTGAATGTAAAAAAAATAAATAAAAAAAAAATATACACATTTTAAAATGAGTGTTGTAGTATATTTAGCAGGAGAGCAGTGATGTGTGATCTGAATTTGGTGACACTACAGCGTGTTACAGGGAACTTATTGAGTATTTTATTAGTAATATTTTCAGGTTTCGCACTTTGCAGATGGTCCCTTCGGACTTGTTTCTCAGACGCCAGCGCATTGAGATCAATGTATTTTGTACAGAGTGGAAGAAAGCTTGTTTTGAGGAAAACACACTTATAGCTTGTTTTCTACATCACTACGAAATAAAAGAGGCATCATTTGTGTAGTAAAAACATTTTACTCATGAGTTATTGATCCGGAAAAGACTAATCTGTGAATATCTTGCCAACTTTACCGAACTGTGTCTCAGCATGTGACACTTGATTTTCCAGTTACAGACAAAGCCTCATTTGTCAAGACAGCGTGGGTAGAGACTTCATGAAATCATGTTTTGCCTAAAGCTACTAGATTTTTAGAGATTCACAGAAGTACAGCTATTTGTTCCCTGACCTGAGACGAAGACATATTTGAGCTGGAACATGCATAGAAAGTCCAGTGAGTAACTTTTTACAGTTTTACCCCTAAATAAATTATAGATACTTTTGACAAATATGGTCTACATAAGGCACGTCTCCCCCTCATGGTGGTTGTGTTGTTAAGCTCAAGGGACAACGATTAGTTGGTTAGCATGGCCCACATATCTCATACTGGTAACTGAATAATCTGGATCTACATAATCAAAAGTCACTCAAAAGTAGCTCTACATTATGAAAAAAATAATTTAGAATTTTAGATGGCCCATAAGCTGTAAAAATAACTGTCCACACCTTTTTTTAGTTTTTCACTGCATGTCTTTAGTACATGGCAAAAGAGGGTTTGCACTAGCAGAATATTAGTAAATCTGGCAGTAAATTTGCTTCTAAATCATATTAAATATTTGTACTCTGTGGTCCTACCTGTGTCCGTTACAGCAAATATGTGTGTGAGGATTGAAGGTTTGTCCTCCACAGCAGTGCTCGCCAAGACGAGGACGGGTCGACATTTGGCAAGTAGTGTTTGCTGGAGTATATATAACACCTCCAACACACTCTGACTGCTCAGGCACATTGCGATGAAGGATTCCATTACAGCACAGCACATTGTCATCTGACAGAGTGTAAACATCTTCACCACAGCACTGAAAGACACAGATATAGTACTGTACAATAATGTATGCAGAGTTTTGAATACTGTATACTGTCATTTCTCCAAATAATTTATAAGCAAATTTTACAGAAAATCACAGTGTTCAGATAAATCTTCAATTTATTTGAATTTCTATTTCTGCAGAACTAGGCTTCAGGTCAATACCTTGGTAAGTGCTGATGCCTTCTTATACAGATTCCCTGAGCAACACATTTTTTCCTGGGGCTTGAAGGGTTTTGATCCACACTTCAGTTCTAGAACAGAATTATTAAAAGTGTGAGATTATTGCAACAATACTTATACAATCATCATAATTTCCAACAATGATGAGAGGTTAGGCAAGTATGAACTAAACAGACTACCAATAGATACTGAACCTGAAAATAGATCATCATCCAATCAAAGAGAGTTTTGTAAAAAAAAAAAAAAAAAAAAAAAAATATACACAATGTGCCAAGTGCTGTACCTGAGTTTTTGGGGAATGTTCTTGAGATTTCCAGATAAAAACAAACACAGAAAAACTGTTATAAAATAGACCTCTACAATTATTTTCTACAGTAGTCAACATGTAATAGATACAGAAGGTTTAACATCCCAACACACAAACATGCATGCATGTATCTACAGTGGGAAAAAAAATTGGATCCCTGGTGATTTTGTACATTTGCACACTGACAAAGAAATGATCAGTATACAATTTTGATGGTAGGTTTATTTTAACAGTGAGAGACAGAATAACAACAAAAAAACTCAAATTTTTTTTATGATTTATTAATTTGTATGAATTATAAATTGATTTGCATTTAATTAGATAAATAAGTATTTGATCCCTATCAATCAGCAATATTTCTGGCTCCCAGGTGTCTTTTATACAGGTAAGGAGCTGAGATTAGGAGCACTCTCTTAAAGGGGTGCTTCTAATCTCAGCTTGTTACCTGTATATAAGACACCTGTCCACAGAAGCAAGCAATCAATCAGATTCCAAATGCTCCACCATGGCCAAGACCAAAGAGCTGTCCAAGGATATCAGGGACAAGATTGTAGACCTACACAAGGCTTGAATTGGCTACAAGACCATCGCCAAGCAGCTTGGTGAGAAGGTGACAACAGTTGGTGCGAATAATCACAAATGGAAGAAACACCAAATAACTGTAAATCTCCCTCGATCTGGGGCTCCATGCAAGATCTCACCTCATGGAGTTTCAATGATCATGAGAAAGGTGAGGAATCATCCCAGAACTACACAGGAGGATCTTGTCAATGACCTCAAGGAAGCTGGGACCATATTCACCAAAGAAAGCAATTGGTAACACACTATGCCGTGAAGGACTGAAATCCTGCTGCGCCCGCAAGGTCCCCCTGCTCAAGAAAGCACATATGCAGGCCCGTTTGAAGTTTGCCAATGAACATCTGAATGATTCAGAGGAGAACTGGGTGTTGTGGTCAGATGAGACCAAAATCGAGCTCTTTGGCACCAACTCAACTCGCCGTGTTTGGAGGAAGAGGAATGCTGCCTATGACCCCAAGAACACCATCCCCTCCGTCAAACATGTAGGTGGAAACATTATACTTTGGAGTTTTTTTCTGCTAAGGGAACAGGACAACTGCACCGCATCAATGGGACGATGGACGGGGCCATGTACCATCAGGGCCAAGGCATTGAAGCCAGCCAGGGCATTGAAAACGGGTTGTGGATGGGTATTCCAGCATGACAATGACCCAAAACACACGACCAAGGCAACAAAGGAGTAGCTCAAGAAGAAGCAAATTAAGGTCCTGGAGTGGCCTAGCCAGTTTCCAAACCTTAATCCCATAGAAAATCTGTGGAGGGAGCTGAAGGTTCAAGTTGTCAAATGTCAGCCTCGAAACCTTAATGACTTGGAGAGGATCTGCAAAGATGAGTGAGACAAAATCCCTCCTGAGATGTGAGCAAACCTGCTGGCCAACTACAAGAAACCTCTGTGATTTCCAATATGGGTTTTGCCACCAAGTTCTAAGTCATGTTTTGCGAAGGGGTCAAATACTCATTTCACTCATTAAAGCAAATCAATTTATAACTTTTAGAAAAGCGTTTTTCTGTATTTTTTTTTTATTCTGTCTCTCACTGTTCAAATAAACCTACCATTAATATTATATACTGATAATTTATTTGTCAGTAGGCAAACAAACAAAATCAGCAGGGGACCAAAGTTTTTTTTTTTTTTTTCACTGTATAGAGTTGGTCCATATATATTTGGACACAGGCACAATGTGTATTATTTTAGCTGTTGACCAAAGAATATTCAAGTTACAGTTATATAATGTTTAATATATTTAATATGATCTTAAAGTGCAAACTTGAGGCTTTAATTTGAGGGTATCCTCATTACAATTGGAGGAAAGATTAAGGAATTACAGATTTTTTATATGTACCTCTCCCCTTTTACAAGGGGCCATAAGTTACTGGACAGTTGACTCAAAAGCCATTTCATGGAAAGATGTGGGCTATTTTTCATTATTTATACATCAATTAAGCGGGTAAAAGGTCTGGAGTTGATTCATGTTCCATGTGGAAGCTGTTGCTGTGAACCAACATTATGCAGTCAAAGAGCTCTCCATGCAGGTGAAACAGACCATTGCTAGGCTTCAAACAAAAAACGATATATCAGAGATAGCAGGAACATTAGGAGTTGCCAAATCAACAGTTTGGTACATTCTGAGAAAAAAAAGCACTCAGCAACATAAAAGGCCTGGACATCCACAGAGGACAACAGTGGTGGATGATCGGAGAATCCGGTCCGTGGTGAAGAAAAACCCTTTTACAACATCCAGCCAAGAGACGAACACTCTCCAGGAGGCAGACGAGTCACTTTCAAAGTCTACAATCAAGAGAAGACTTCACCAGAGCAAATACAGAGGTTCACTACAAGATGCAAACAAGGCCAGATTAGAATTTGACAAAAAAAAACATCTAAAAAACCAGACCACTTCTGGAAAAGCATTCTTTGGACGGCTGAAAATAAGATCAACCTGTACCAGAATGACGGGAAGAAAAAAGAATGGGGAAGGCTTTGAACAGCTTATGATCCAAATCATACACAACATCATCTGTGAAACATGGTGGAGCAGTGTGATGGCATGAGCATGCATGGCTTCCAGTGGCACTGGCTTACTGGTGTTTATTGATGACGTGACAGAGGACAGAAGCAGCCAGAAGAATTCTGAAGTGTATAGGGATATACTGTCTGCCCAGATTCAGTCAAATGGAGCAAAGTTGATTGGGCAGCACTTCATAGTACAAATGGACGTTGACCCAAAACATACAGCAAAAACAACCTAGGAGTTTTTGAAGGTAAAGAAGTGGAATATTCTGCAATGGCCAAGTCAATCTCCTGATCTCAACCTGACTGATCATGCCTTTCACTTGCTGAAGACAAAGCTAAAAGCAGAAAGACCCACAAACAAACAAAAACTGAAGTCAGCTGCAGCAAAGGCCTGTTAAAGCATCACAGAGGAGGAAACCCAGTCTTTAGTGATGTCCATGAGTTCCAGACATTGCCTGCAAAGGATTCTAAACAAAATATTAAAAATGAAAATTGTATTTACATTTATATGATTATATTTATTTGTCCAATTACATTTGAGCCTCTGAAAATGGGGGCTGTGTTTAAAAATGGTTGTAATTCCAAAGCATTTTTTGTTATATTTTTGGTCAACCGCTTGATTTAAATCTAAGTATGCACTTCAATTTCATCTTGATCATCTTTTATTTTTAATTCTGTTCTGGTGGCTAACAGAGCCGAAATTATAAAAATTGTGTCGGTCTCCAAATATATATGGACTTGACTGTATATTTACATTTAGTCATTTAGCAGACCCTTTTATCCAAAGCAACATACAAATGAGAAGAATTCAAAATCAACAACACATCAGTGCACATGGCAATATATATATATATATATATATATATATATATATATATATATATATATATATATATATATATATATATATATATTACTGTAAAATGTATAGTCACTAAGAAGATAAATACTTAATAAAGCTGTTACTTATGTTACTTAATACTCTTGGAGTGTGTTTGACTCACCGAGTGGGAGGAGAGACTTGTTGGCATTCTTTTTTTTATCTGTGAGAATAGGATTCAGATTATAACCTACAAACAGATATATTACTGTGTGAATAAAACACATGAAAGAAAACATGATACATGATGTCTTTGCTCCACTGTTTAGCAACTTGCACCACATTTCTTTAATTATTTATACATTGTTTTATCTAATAATCACTATAAGAGCTGTTTACACACACCTGTTGCTTCTGAACAGCAAGTTTCATTTTTAGGTTTTACTTCTAGTGTAATGTTAGTACAGCAGCAGTGGGTTGTCATGTCATACGTTTGCTTGCCACAACAAGAATGGGTTTCCTTCCGCTTAAATACGTTGTTTTCACCACAACACAAATGAGTCGTGGTCAAGTACATGTCTGTAAATGAGTGTGGGAGAAAATTCATTATAAAATAAGTCTTCCTAGATCCAATGGTATAAAGATCAATCAACCTCAACTAATTTTTTTAAGCATGCAAAAATGTGTCAAATATGAACAATGCGCCTGTCAAGGTGTTCAAGTTCCATGAAATGAATCGGCTACCTTACCTTTGCCACAGCAGAGCACGTGATTGCTGCTTCGAGTCAAAATGCTGCCATTACAGCAAATCTCATTAAGGGGATTGTAAGCTACAGAACCACAGCATTCAGCCACCAGCTGGCTTAATCCCAGAGTTATATTACCTGCAACACATTGAAATACAAACAACAAGTGTTAAATCTGTTTGTATATGTTCTAAACTCATTACGAATCACATCCTCTACTTTTAGTAACTCAGCAATCACAAAATTACAGCTGCAGGAATCTCTCCTACCATTACAGCAGGAACTTCCTGAGATATTGTAAGATATATTCCCACACCAGTGCAGATGATGGCTGTCTTCCATCTGTCCATTGAAACCTGCTTTGCTGCTGACATCAAGAGAGATCACTCTTATTTTACTCTTACCAAATAATTATGTTAATATACATTTAAGTGATATATGATACAATGCATATGTAACAATATTTAATAGTAATAGTAGTAATACAAATCTCTTATGAAACTGTGTTTAAGACTCAGAGTTAAGGCTCTGTGTAAGGTCACTCACTGGCTCCCTCTGTAATGATGGGATGTTCCTGAGAAAGAAAGACATGATTCATTCTAAAATGTGGTATCGAGTCTCATTTGGGTAAGACAACTCGGAATGCTAAAAATTAAAGTCAACATGAATATGAAATTGATTTAATGCAAGTTTCTGGTCTTGTTGCAAACACATTTATTAATGCAAACTATTTGTAATCTCAAATCGAAATGAAATAAGTTTTTCTGCCTCTGAAATGACTTTCCTTTTCTGAAGATGCTATTATGATAAATGGAATGTAAAGAGGCACATAATTATAGTGTTTAACCTCTCTCCTCCCAACTGGCTCTGGTTTGTAACACCCATGTATCATAACTCCCAAGAACACACACAAAATCTCTCCCTATAATTTTAGTAAGAAAAAAAATAGAGGTTGCATTTCATGTTAACTTCAAGGGTTCAGGATGAAAAACGTCACACTTGTTTTTAATCATTTTTTTTATCATTTTTTTTTTTTTTCATACAGTGGAAGTCAGTGGGGTCCAAAACGTCTCGGGTTACACGTGTAACCCTTGTTCTCTGAATAGGGAACGAGACGCTGCGTAGCTTTACGCATCGGGAACACCCACTGCGTGACTGAAACCATATAGAATCACGCCAATTCATTGGCTGATGGCGCGACGCCATCTCTGACGCAATGACGTCGTTAGGTCATACTGGCGAACGCGCCATCCACTCCTCAGATTTCTCTGCCGAAAAGAACCCTGTCGGCAGCTTGAGGAGCTTGGCAGCGAACGCAGCATCTCATTCCCTATTCAGAGAACAAGGGTTACGCGAGTAACCCGAGACGTTCTCTTTCATAGGTAACTCTACGCTGCGTAGCTTTACGCATCGGGAACGATATACCAAACACGCCAAGCTGAAAAACGCTGCCTATCTGGCCCAATAATGAACCGACAACATACGGCCAGTTCAAACAGACAAAATCTGGGAACCCGGAGCCGTATCAACGTCAAGGTTGTAAAACTTGACAAAAGTGTGTGGAGAAGACCATCCTGCCGCAACACAAATATCTTCCAGGGGTACCCCTCTAAAAAGAGCCTGAGAGGAGGCTACGCCCCTAGTAGAATGCGCCCGAAGACTAAGAGGTGAAGGAAGTTTCCGCACCTCGTAAGCCAGCGAAATGGCATCTCTCACTCAGTGAAATCCTCTGCTTTGACGTGGCAAGCCCAGCGGCCAGCACCAAAAAGATCAATAACTGGGGATTTTCTCCAAACCTTGGGCGATCCACATACAGCTTCAATGCCCTGACCGGGCAGAGCAAGTGGAGTCTCTCATCCTCACTTGAAGCAAAGGAGGGGATGGAAAGAGTGAAGCGTGACCACCTGAGATCGAACGATGTGGACAAGACCTTGGGAATGTAACCCGGCCTAGGCCACAGGGTAACTTTGACTAGACCCGGGGCAAAGTCCAAACACGTCTCACTAACAGAGAAAGCCTGCAGGTCTCCAACTCAGTGACGTAAGCTCCAGCAAAAGAACAACCTTAAGAGTCAGAATCCGCTCCGAAGCTGACTCTAAGGGCTCGAAAGGGGCCGTCACTAGTCCTTCGAGGACGACTGACAAGTCCCAAGAAGGAACTGCCGTGGGGCGAACCGGCCTTAAGGCGTCTGACCCCACGCATAAATGCGGAGAACATCCGATGTCTCCCCAAGGGGATCTCATCCAGCTCTCTTCGAGCCGCAATGGCCGCTACATAAACCCTAAGGGTGGTAGCAGCCGCCCCCTCTGTCAGCCTTTCTTGCAAAAACTCCAGCACTGGACCAACAGGGCAGTTAACTGGGTCAATTGCACGAGTCAAACACCAAGACTCAAAAACGCCCCACTTGGAAGAGTACAGCTTCCTAGTAGAGGGGGCTCTGGCACTGGCTATGGTTTCCTGAACTTCGGCAGGCAAACCATCAATCACAGCCCTTGGCCCTGTATGGGCCATACCCACAACTTCCAGAGCTCCGGTTGAGGATGCCAGATCTTGCCCTGAAGCTGGGACAGTAAGTCCCGCCTGATCGGAATCTCCCAAGGAGGCCGATACAAGAGGGGAGTTAGCTCCGAGAACCAGGTCTGGGAGGGCCAGAATGGGGCTATGAGAAGGAGACGGGCACCGCTCACCTTCACGCTGCATAGTACTGCGGAATCAGCTTTATTGGCGGAAACGCAGCGTACAAACTGACATTCGGCCATGGGTGGGCGAACGCATCTATGCCCAGAGTCGTCGGGAAACTCAGGGAGAACCAGAGCGGGCACTGGGATGACTCTTGAGAAGCAAAGAGGTCCACCTCCGCTTTACCAAACAGATCCCAGATCTGGGATACCGTCTGACGGTTCAACATCCATTCCCCCGGCCTGAGCTTCTGTCTCGACAGAGAATCGTCCGCCAGGTTCAGTACTCCCGGAACGTGAACCGCCCTCAAAGAGAGGAACTTGTCTTGGGACCAAAGGAGAAGATGACGCGCAAGCCTGTCCAGGGTGCGCGACCTTGAACCTCCTTGGTGGTTTATGTGGGACACAACCGCCATATTGTCCGTCCTGACTATGATACGATACCCCCCGAGAACGGGGAGAAAATACTTCAAAGCCAGGAAGACACCCCTGAGTTCCAGGCAGTTTATATGCCAAAAGAGGAACTCTCCCTTCCACTCCCCACTCGCCGGTCTGCCTTCGAAGACCGCGCCCCAGCCTGTCATTGATGCGTCCGTCGTGATCATATGGCGACGGTGGATCGCACCCATTCTCACCCCGCTCTGGAGAAAGACAGGGTCTCGCCACATTAAAAGGGGTCGACAGCAACTGCGCGACACCCTGATAAGGCGGTAGCTGGTACAGTGGGGTAACCTCAGCTCCTTCATCCACCAAAGGAATGGCCTCATGTGAAGCAGCCCTAGGGACAACACAGGGGAGGCCGCTGCCATGAGCCCAACAGCCTCGGCAGGTACCTACAGAGACATGATGGCCTAGCTTGAAGCGGGCCAGACATGCTGTAAGAACTGGTATCCGGGCAGGAGCCAAAGCGGGCCTGCATCTGAGCGGAATCCAAAGCGAACTCCTAGAAACACAGTTCGCTGAGATGGGAGGAGCACACTCTTCTTGGCGTTCATTCTGAGGCCAAGAGAATGGATGTGGCCGAGCGATATCCCTGTGACGACTCACTAGCTCCCTGGAGTGAGCCAGAATGAGCCAGTCGTCCAGATAGTTCAGTACACGAATGCCCTGGAGCCTCAAAGGGGCCAGTGCAGCATCCATGCATTTGGTGCGTCCTCGGCGCCAAAGCCAGGCCGAAGGGCAGGACCTTGTATTGGTAAGCCTTCCTCAAAAGGCGAACCGAAGGAATCTCCTGTGTCTTTGAACGACCTGGATGTGAAAATACGCATCCTTCAGGTCGATGGTGACAAACCAGTCTCCCTCCTGGACCTGAGACATGATGGTTCTCATCGTCAGCATCTTGAACTTCCCTTTGTAGAGGGAAAAATTAAAACGCCGTAGATCCAGAATAGGCCTCAAGCCGCCGTCCCTCTTTGGAACGAGGAAGTAGCGGCTGAAGAACCCTCGTTCGACTTCCGACTATGGTACTTCCTCTATTGCTCCTTTCTGTAGGAGGGAGGAAAGTTCCTGTTGTAGAACAGAAGCCTTGGAGGCGCTGTTTACTACTGTCAGGTGAACCCCGTCGAAACGGGGGGGATTTTTTCCAAACTGAAGAGTGTAACCAGTTCGAATTGTGCGGAGAACCCACAGTGATACCCTGGGTAGATGCTCCCATTCGTGAAGGAAGTGTGACAGAGGAATCAGAGTGTCGTGTAAGGGAAGACATACCTGAGATGGGGTGTCGAGAAGGCCTGGAAGCAGCGGCACCCTCCACCGTGAAGGAGAGCCCTCGGCGTCCTTGCTCGGGATGATGGAGAGAGAAGTGCTGGGCTGACGGGTGGCCGGCACGGGTTCTGTACACTGCAGGAGAGAAACAGCTGTGTCTCCTAACATGCGGCTCGCCGGTGGCGAATGGACGAGCTGCAAAGGGGGAAAGACGACGCGTCCCCAACTGCCAGCCGAGTAAAATGAGGGTGAACTAGATCTGCACACCAAGCCTCGAAGGGTGGCTGTGACAGATTTAAGTGAGGAGAGGCGCGTTCGGGCGGGCAGAAACGCTTCCGCGGTCTGGCCTTGCCCTGTAACGGTGAAACGTCTCTCCTCATTCCGACCCGGAGGTCAGGAACGACCCGGATTAGCCAAAGCGGCAGGCTTGTTGGGCCGCTTCAGGTTAACCCGCTTGCGTGGTTGTTGGCGGGAAGAAGACCGGCCACAGGCTCCCCAAACCGTAGTGGGGGAAGGGCGCGTGGCCTGGGCTCCGCCGCTAGGGGGCTCCTTTCTGGGGAGCGACTGCTCCCTAGACACAGAGGAGGAGGGAGTTGAATAGTCCCTTGCTCTCCTCAGCATGAATTGCTTGAGAGCAGCCGACTGCGTTTTGGCTGAGCGGAATTTATCCACTACAGCGCTAATCGCCTCCCCGAATAACCCAGATTGTGAGATGGGTGCATCCATCAAAAACACCTTTTCCTTCTCACGAATCTCAGTCAGATTGAGCCACAGATGGCGTTCTGCGGCCACCGAAGCCGCCATAGAGCGCCCCACGGCACGTGCGGTGTGCTTGGTGGCTCTCAGAGCCAAGTCAGTGGCTCTTCGTAGCTCCTTCACGGCTTCAGGAGTCAAGCCGGTCCCTTCGTCCATCTCCTTCAGGACGTCCGCCTGGTAGGCCTGAAGGATGGCCATTGTGTGAAGGGCCATACCTGCCTGACCGGCCGCGATGTAGGACTTTCCGATAAGGGCGGAAGTGGTCCTACACGGCTTGGAAGGAAGGAGGGGGCGGGACTTCCAAGAAGGAGCCAAAGAGGGTGAAAGATGTGAGGCTAAAGTATCCTCAATCACCGGCATGGCGGTGTAACCCTGCTCCACAGAACCCACAAGGTTGGTGAAGTCAGCGGCCGCCGCGTTAGTAAGGCGGGAGGAAAATGGCTGCTTCCAGGAACTGGAGATCTCTCGATGCAGATCGCTGAAAAATGGCAGCTTCCTCCTTTCAGGCTTGGAATGTGCACCGATGAGGAACCGCTCTTGAGAAGCCGCCGAGCTTTCGGTGGCGCCGCACGCCCACGAGCTCAGAGTAGGCCGCTGAAGGCCGCGCCTCCTGGCCGCTAGGCGGGGCGCATCTGCTAAAGCAGGCCGAAATCCTCGGAGTCGGAGGCTGTCGTGTGTCATCATCTAGCCCGAAGGAAACAAAATCACGTGCCTTGGACTAGGAAACAGAAAATCATGCAAAAATTCGACCGGCGACCGCGCGTGCGCGCTCGGGAGAGGGAGGGAGAGAAAAGGCGAGGCCTGTCTGCTCACTTTCCATCTCCTCGAGCTCGACATCCAAACCCCAGCTTGGAGCCGAGGAGGTGCTCGATGCGCGCCGGGGAAAAATGGAGGATTCCCGTTCATAATCCTCAAGCCGAGAGAGCGGAAGGTTATGAGACGGAAATCGTCGCAAATTTTGCATTTTGAGGTCCCATAAACCGCTTCACGTGCATGCGAAAACCCCAAGCACTTAATGCACTTACTGTGTGGGTCTTCGCGAGCGATGAAACGCGCGCACGGCGGTTGACAGCGACGAAACTCCATGGCACTTCACCACGAGGAGAACAAAGTTCCACTGAGGCAGTCGCCGAAGTGCAAATGGATGATCGCAAAAAGGTAAGTTGGGTCAGAAATCGCAACAACGAAGGGCAATATGACCGCTTCCTGAAGGCAGAGAAATCTGAGGAGTGGATGGCGCGTTCGCCAGTATGACCTGACGACGTCATTGCATCAGAGATGGCGTCGCGCCATCAGCCAATGAATTGCCGTGATTCTATATGGGTTCAGACTCGGTAACGCAGTGGGCGTTCCCGATGCGTAAAGCTACGCAGCGTAGAGTTACCTATGAAAGAGAACAACATTGTACACACCACTGACTTTTATTGAATGGACAAAATTTATGATTTTGTTTTCCAAAGACTTGAAATTTAGTAAACGATGAGAAGGCTGTCATTTTAAGTGTATTATCCCTTTAACCTAAAATCATTTTGTGCAAAGTTCATTTGTATTCACTACCATTATGCCCTGTTGATACAAAAACATATGCAATGTCTTTTCTTCTTGTATAAGTGTTTGTTGGTACAGAGAACTTAATTGGAAGGCACTGTTGCTATTAGACTCCTTCATATTTCTGGAGTGTGTCTTTCTGGATTCTATACTAAAAAAATACTCATGCTTATGTCTACAACTAATGGGCCCAACTATCACTGCAAAACCTGCCTAATATATAGCTAATGCAAAATCACTTTGCCACATGTTGTGAATACAATTTTCCATTCGAATTTCTACTAGTGTAGTTCAATTTAATTGGGGTTAAGGCATCTTTGTTATTTTAATATTACTATGTTTAAAACCGATCTGCATTTGTTACTTAGAAGGTCTCAATAATACATTTATTTCATTCAATTAAGGGCTTATGGTTTGGATAAGTATCGCTACATATTAAAATAAACTATTCGAATGTTTTCTTCCGTAATTGGCACTCAACTAATTAGCTAACGCATTAGCGTTATGTGTTAACGCATAACACATTAGCTAACGTTACAACAAACAAAACAATGTGGCAACGAACGGTTTAATATTAAAAAAAAACTGAACAGTCTGAAAAAGGAAACAAACACTAGCTCTGCCCAGCCTCGACAAAACAAACAATCAAAATACCTGCCAAAAAATAAATAAATAAAACAAGGGAATTAATTACAAAATTCCACATTCAGTTAGTCATACTGCAGAACACCCCAAATCACGTCAAGCGCTACGCTACCACGGTCATCATTGTCCCTCACCACCCAGTCAAAGCGGTATTCAGTCTCGGAGGTTGGGTAGCAATGCTTTGATCGAACATTTCCTTGATTAGTGGCTCTCTGAATTTGTTAAGCCTCATAACTCATTTGTTTAGTCTTGCGCTCCACGGCCAGGCACCACGTCACGCAACAACCAGAAAAATACAGTGCACGGGCACGGCTCGTGACCATACTCAAGCGCGAGCTCGCTGAATGTAAACTCAAGCGCGAGCTCGCTGAAGCTGAAGTCAAAACGTCTCCGCCTCCATGCAGAAAAAAAAAGTTTTGTCCAGCTACTTTTTCAGTCTCCACTTTAGTGGTTGCTCATATATTATTTAGATTACGACTCACTTAATAATCATTTTAATATCCACTCGACAATAAATAACTTTTATTTACTAAAATAAAACTAGTATAGCCTAATTGCATGCCAACATGTCTAAAGTACAATTATACATTTTCCTTACTTACCTTGTGCAGAGGATGTGGCAAAAATGTACAAGATTGTCACAACACCTGCAATAAAAAAATACAAAGTTATTAAAAATAAATTAAACAAAAATCCACCAAATACCAGGTAATGCAGAACTTTAAAAATCTGCTGTCATACATGCAGTTGGTGTGTAGATCTCCATTGTGTATCCCTGTTCAATAAAGATTTGAGTGGGATGAGATTTTAAATACTCCAAAATATAAAAGAAATTGCTCCGCCTCTGCGGGCTGCTTTAAGGAAGGACCACAGATTGTGATGCCCAAAAGCACATAAAGGAAGTAACAAGTATGGACATGATAATAGTGATTCAATTCATATTTCATTTGGCTGATGTTTGGCACTACTATAGCATCAGTGTGTAGGGTTGATTAGTGAACTACACAATTTTCTGAAATCCATAATACCACACTTTAGTGATATTAGACTAGAATGTTAATGCTAGATTATAAGACAGTGGTTCCCAGTCTTGTTCTTGAAGCCATGGAAATACTGTTTCACTTAAGAAGCATTTAAATTTTATTCAGCATCAGTAAACACAACAGTGGCTAGATGTCTTTACTGGAAAAAGGCAGATGATGTTTGGATAGAATACGTTGTGGTTTTAAATTGAGCACAGGTGTTTGTAAACTGTTCAGATAATGCTAATTAGATTATGAAATATAATAATCAAATATATATATATTGTCCTCTTCTGGCTACAAATTGACGTTTAGCATTTAGACAGGAATCGGTGTCCAATAAAGAACCAACCTCGATGTGCACTGCATGAGTTGCCAAGCCAGTGAAGATAACTCCATATTTCTTGACAAAGCTTCTTCCACGTTTAACCATGAATTGTCCAAAGTAATCTACACATACTCTTGTAAAAGGTGGATTATCTGGCATCACCCTGTCTGATGGTATATCTGCCATAATTTGTTTTCCTGTGAAGCTATGTAAACAACGACAAGTAACACAACTTGCAAGCATTTTTCTGATTGCAGATTTGGCACCTGGTAATCAGTATTTCTGTTACAGTGTAGAAATCATGTGATTTCTGCCACCGTGTCCGGTTTTCTCATGAACATTCTGGAGGATCAAGTTGGTGACATGAATATACTTCTGAATAATCATAGGCAGTTTGACTTCTTCCAGCATAGCAGCATTGCCAAGTCTTCCACCATGTCAATGTGCAACTAGGGGCACCGTCTATAGTTCTTCAAACAATGAATGGAGGACGTTGAATGCCAGATTTTTATTTTGTTTTTCCCAAGCCAATAAAGTGCAGAGTGCTCACAGGTGCAAAAACATGAAAAAGTTCCATAGGGGAAAATCCCTTAAGGAAGACAAAAAAAAACTACTTCAAATTACAAAAACAAACAAAAAATATAACCTTGGTTCAGGTATTACTATGATTCAATCAGAATACTGTAATAGCTGTAATATCACATGGAAATATGAAGTAATATCACATAAAAAGGATTACAAATCTAATAACATCATTTCCTTGAATACACCAATATCAATAGCATAATATACGATAATTTCAATTCAACAATAATGATAGAAAGTCAAGTGCAACTCATAAAACAGTTTCCACCCCTTTCCACTCATACTAGGTGTCTCCCACGCCCCATGATGCAACACAGCAAAGGTATAAAATGGCTGACAAAAGTCCTATCGGGTCTTTTACTCAGTTCAAGATAACCACCACTATACAGCGGATCCAGGTAATAGCCAACAGTTTATAAGAAAAACTTAAATGTCCAATAGTTTTGTGTTCCGGTGGCCAGTCTGAACACAACGGTCTAGTTGCAGGTGTGTAAATGTGTGTGCATGTGTGTGTATAATTAATCTCTCTACCTCGCAGACACATCAAGGTAAATAAAATATGTGTTCATGTCTTAATGCCAAAAGGGGCTAGGTAGAGGGAACAGAGGGCAGCTCTGAGACACACCAACATAAATCTTCATTGTGCAACTGAGGGTTTAACCTGTAGATCGAACTGCCTCTTTTTATGGCCTGTCCACATTATATCTCCTCAGCAAACTGCTCTTTGACAGAACTTCACTATTTCAATCTCAGCCTCATTCAAATTGTCAACTGAAATGTGACTTCCTTTCCATTTAGCTTTGATGTCCGTCATCCTTTTGTCCACTCTAGTTGAGTTAACTGGCGTCTCTGTAGTAAAGATCTTTCTCTTTTGCAAGAGTTCCAACAGCATAGATTTAAACTTTAGAATCCACGATATGGTACGCTGAAGCTTTGTTCAAGAGGAGAAATTAGTCATCAGCTTTCTAACCTTTCTAACTGAATTGTTGCTGTGTAGGTTCTGTATTGAATTTACCAAAACTGACCTCTTGATCCATGTTCTCCATGTTCTTTGACCACTCGTCTGGGGATTGGTAAATAAATCCTGAGATCCATTTTTCATTTAGCAGGAAATTATAGACTTTCTGCCCTCTTGAGGCACATTCTGCTGGATTTGATGCGGTATCAACATGATTCCATTGTTCGATGCTTGAGCCCTTCAGAATAGTTGTGACTGTTTGCCTCGAATGTTCTGAATCTTGTGCTTTCATTTCCGAGGTATTTAAGCACAACTGTAGCTCTCTAATGGATAGAGTGTTGGACTTGAAACCCGAGATAACCCAAGGTTGTGGGTTCGAATCCCGGCTCTTGCAGGGAGTGTCCATGACTGAGGTGAGACCCTTGAGCAAGGCACCAAACCCCCAACTGCTTCCCTGTATTTGTGGTTCCATTTGTGGAATTGTAGGTCTTTTTAGAAGGACAACCCTGGCCTTCCCCATAATCAATGCACAGTGCACCTGATCCTGTTGAATATGTAGAAGATAACTTGCTGTACCATACGCATCTTCACTCACATCTGCTGAGTTTAATCTGCTGGTTTAATCAGAGGTGGAAAGTAACGAATTACATTTACTCGCGTTACTGTAATTGAGTAGCTTTTTTGTGTACTTGTACTTTTTTAAGTAATTTTTTAATTTTACTTTTACTTAAGTATATTTTGTGAAGTATTGTACGCTACATTTTAAAACACATTCGTTACTGAGTAAAAACAAATCGCTCCGTGGAAACAACTGCAGCAAATAATGGGCAGAAAAAGAAACTGGCGCTAAAATCACAAGAAAGATGCAGACGGACATGACAGGCGTTAATGGTGCAGACCCAGCTGAAAACCAAACCCCGTCGTACTCTGCTGAAGTTGAACTCGAAGGAAATGAAGTGAACCCCTGGCCATATTCATGCTCTATTATTCAGTGTAAGCTGTGTTTGCCTCGGGAGACCGAACTAGCAGCTTATAACATCTCGACATCGCCCTTCGCAAGCGTGTAGAGGTAATGTAAGGTTAATACTTGCATCGTTGCATTGGTGGTTAAAATGAAGCTTTGACGGTTTAGCAAAAGGTTTTGCACAAATGAGCCAAAATGACAGTGGTGCAGGGTGTGCAATATCATCTGAGATAATATAGTAATTGTTGTTTTAACGATGTGCGATTTGACATTATCAGTATTTTGCCAAAAACCAAACAAATCACTCTAAACAGTGTGCCGTGAAATCTAGTAACGTTAGATTAGACTAATCCGCGTGCATATGGAGTGCTTTCTTTCACTGCGTGATTCAGTCTGTTAAAATGCGTTTAGAATGATCACAAAATTGAAGATATAGAAGCAGAAAATGTATATATTTTATATAATTTAATATAGTAAGTCAACACCACATGAAGAATGCCGTTTTTCTCAAAAAATCACCATGATTACATAGGCCTGTAGTTTTTCTTTTTACAACAGTTCAAAAAACAAGAAGTTAATTAAGAGACTTGCGTTTTAGACACCATATTGCCTGTTTTTGCTCTATTTCGACAACAAAAATAATTCCATACACAGTTTTGCGTCTCTGACTCTGAGCAATGACGTGTTTCATTCCTTGAATTAACCGTTTAAATGATTCTGTTCAATCGCAATGATTCACTTATCAGTGACTTGCTGACACCTACTGGTGGTTCTAATTTAACATTTAAAGTATCTTTTTATTTTTGTATTTCAAATGACTATTTAACATTTGTGACCCTGGCCTGGAGCACAAAACCAGTCTTAAGTCGATGGAGTATATTTGTAGCAATAGCCAACAATACATTGTATGGGTCAAAATTATACATTTTTCTTTTATGCCAAAAATCATTAGCATATTAATTAAAGATCATGTTCCATTAATATATTTTGTAAATTTCCTACTGTAAATATATCAAAACTAAGAGCTTAATTTGAACAACTTTAAAGGAGATTTTCTCAATATTTGGATTGTTTGCTCAGATTCCAGATTTTAAAATATTGTCCGATCATAACAAACCATACATCAATGGAAATATTATTTATTCAGCTTTCAGATGATGTATAAATCGCAATTTAGGAAAATGGACCCTTATGGTTTTGTGGTTCAGGGTCACTTTTATGTCTTATTTATCAAAACATTATTTCTGCATTTGTAACTGCAGGCTAAATGCATTCATGTCAGTGTGTAAATCATCTATGCCACTTCAGATGAAGCTTCTGTTTCCTCTGCATTGCAAAGATTAATTTTGTTGATACTGATTTAATTCCCTGGTAACAGCCTAAATGTGTTATTATTCTAAATAACTGATTCCTTTAATTAAAAACACCTAGTTTGAGATTTATAGGCCCTTATCCCAGGTGTGTCAAACTCTGGAGGGTGTTACTGGAGGGCCACAGCCCTGCAGAGTTTAGTTCCAACCCTGCTCCAACACACACACCATGTAGTTTTCAAATAAGCCTAAATGATTAGTTTAGCTGTATCAGATGTGTTTAATTAGGGTAATATCTACACTGTGTAGGGCTGTGGCCCTCCAGGTACTGAGTTTGACATCTTTGGTCTATCCCATTTTTTCCTCCCTCTCATTGTTAAAATGTAACTAAGTAATTTTTACTCTGAGTAAATTTTAAATGAGCTACTTTTTACTTTTACTTGAGTATATTTTTAGACTGGTACTTTTACTTGTACTTAAATAAAATTTCAGTAATGTAATGGCACTTTTACTTGAGTAGAATATTTTTGTACTCTTTCCACCTCTGGGTTTAATGCATCTGCTCACCTTGAACTCTTCACAAGCTGATGAAGTCCATTGAGCCAGTCTATCCCCTTTTGTTTTACTTGCTCTGGCAGATCATCATTACCATCCTATTTTCAGTCTACATAAATATTTTAGGATCATCTTTGCTTGTAAAACTACAGGTGCAATAATCCCCATGGGGTCATATATAGAGCTAAAGATCGAGAGTAGTCTTCTTTGTTCCTCAAAACATCCATAAATCTTTGTCAAACTCGTCGTTATCCGTCTGGAGTTAGTTTTTACTAATGTGAGTGCGCATCTTTGTTTCAGTTTTGTTTTACTCGCTCCGTGTCCAATAAAGCAATCCACGTAATCCATTTTCTGGTTAAATAAATTGCTTTAATCTTAAATCAGAGATAAAATAAAATAAACCAAATATATTCCTAAATCTCAAATATCACGGATGCGGTAAAGAAAACTATGTGACTCCGCTGTTTTCCACAGAACGCCCTGACATTAGATTTAAGAGCCATTACACAATTTTGACGTTGTACATTTTTTCAATGTAAAATACTGAATATTTATCGAAATGGCATATGTGAATAAAGTAAGTTCACAAATGAAAACAATCCAAACCAAAATATTCCAAATGTAAATGCACTGCATAATATAACATTGATTACTGAATCTAAACAAAAATAGGCTCCTACAACCCCAACAGGTTGATGCTGGAGAACATTAACAAAGCATCAGGGAACATCTGCGTGTAATGGAGGAAACAAATAGGTTTCAACCAAACGTAGAGCTCCTCAAAGTATGGCACTGATAAAATGCTATCGGACAAATTTTGTGTACAAATATATAGGATATAGGAGGATACTCTCTCGGAGTTCTTGTTTCATACTGGCCAAAATGTTCAGTACAGCAGTGTGTTAATTGCCTCATTTAATTGTATGAGTAGTGACTAAATTTTAATACATGTTCAAGGACAAGGTTCAACTTTTTTTCTTTATTCGTCACATACTTCATTATACATGATATAATCGGTAGTGAAATGTAAATCAGATCAGGTCCGCTCAATGGACAGTGCAAAATATGTAACACAACACAAGAGTATATATAGAGTATATATATATATATATAAGTAGAGGTAAAAAATAAAAATAAGAAGAAAAAATAAAGAGTGAAATGTGCAATAGAATAAAATGTGCAATATGCAGTATACTGTGGACTTAATAAATAATAGTATAAGCAGGGGTGTGCAAGAAGAATGTGCAAACAGGTTGTGCAAACAGGTTGTACAGGGTATATACATAGCAGCAGTATGGATGATGGAGAATAATTACTGTCCTACTGTTTATTAAATTGAGTCATGTAAATGTTATGAGACTGAGTTTGAGTTTAGGAGCCTGATGGTCTGGGGGAAGAAGCTCCTCCTAAGTCTCTCAGTTTTTGCCATCATGCTCCTGAAGCGCTTGCCAGATGGCAGCAAAATGAAAAGACCGTTACCGGGGTGATTTGAGTCTTTGATGGTTTTGACAGCTCTGCTTTTGCAGCGTTTGAGGTAGATGTCCCGCAGAGAGGGGAGAGCAGACCCTGAGATGCGCTCAGCTGAAAGTACCACTCTCTGCAGAGCTTTGCAGTCCTGATTCGAGGCATTACCATAGCACACTGAGTCAGTACACTTTCTATGGCCCCTGAGTAGAAAGTTCTCAGGATTGCTGGTGAGACCCTGAATTTCCTCAGCTGTTGCAGATTGTACAGTCTTTGCCTGGCTTTCTTGACATGTGTTTGAATGTGTGCAGTCCAAGTCAGGTCCTCTGAGATGTTTACACCGAGGTACTTGAAGCTGCTCACCCTCTCCACAGGGGTCCCACTGATCATAAGAGGAGTGTGGGGCTGCTGCTGTCTCTTCCTGAAGTCCATGATCAGCTCTTTAGTTTTGCTCACGTTCAGAGAGAGACAGTTGTCCTGGCACCATGATGAAAGTCTCTCTACCTCATCCAAGTATGCGGTCTCATCATTGTTGGACATGAGGCCCAGAACTACAGGATCATCAGCAAATTTGATCATAGAAGTGGAGCTGTGAGAGGACATGCAGTAGTCTGTGTAGAGAGAGTAGAGCAGGGGACTCAGGACACAACCCTGTGGGGCTCCTACATTCAGGGTGATGGAGTTGGAGGTGAATTGGTCCATTTTCACCACTTGTCTGCCGGTGAGGAAGTCTTGAATCCAGTCACAGGATGAATTGTTTAGGCCAAGGTTTGAGAGTTTAACAGCTAGCTTGATGGGGACTATAGTATTGAAAGCTGAGCTATAGTCGATGAAAAGTAGCCTTACATAGTTGCCATTTTTGCTGTCAATGTGTGTGAGGGAAGAGTGCAGGACCTGAGAGATGGCATCATCAGTAGACCTATTTGGGCGGTAGGCAAACTGAAGAGGGTCCAAAGTAGCAGGGATGGAGGAGCAAATGTGGTTCTTTAAAAGTCTCTCAAAAACCTTCATGACTATTGATGTGAGGGCAACTGGACGATAGACATTCAGGCAAGAGGGTTTACTGTTCTTAGGCACAGGGATTATGACAGATTTTTTAAAGGAGGTGGGAACCACAGAGGTAGCGAGGGACTCATTGAGGATGGATGTAAACAAACCAGCAAGCTGATCAACGCAGGACCTCAGAACACGGCCAGAAATCCCATCAGGTCCGGCTTCTTTCCTGAAGTTCACTCTCCTTAGTTACCTCCGAACCTTGTCCTCTGACACGGTGATAACATGATCATCGCTGCTCTGTCTGCTGCTTCCTGATGCGCTGATCGGCAGAGTCATGCTGCCACCATTACATTCAAAGTGGCCGTAGAAGGTGTTCTATATGGGACTCAATTCTCTCCCTGTATCGGAGTTTAGCAGCTCTAACTCCACGTCGGAGAGCATAGCACGATGCTTTGTACTCGCTCATGTTTCCAGACCGAAGACCGGCATTGTATGCAGCAGTGCGATGGTTAACCGCATCACGGATTGATCTGTCCACCCACGGTTTCTGATTGGAGAATGTCCTTATAGTTACAGTTTCAGTGGCTTGCTCAGTTAGCGTGTTGACAAAGATTAATGCTACATCTGTGAACTCGCTGACGTCAGAGGATCTCGCCCGGAACAAGTCCCAGTCGACGTCATCAAGAGCCGTCTGCAGCATAGCATCAGAGTGGGAGGACCAGCGCGTCACTTCTCTCTCCACCGGGGGTTCCTGAATGATCCTTTGTTTATTTTCCGGTGTGAGGAAAATGGCGGCATGGTCCGATTTGCTAAAAGCCGGTAGTGAGCGGGCTTTGTTAGCATTCTTAAACTGAGTGTAGCAATGATCCAGTGAATTCGGTCCTCTAGTTGGACAGGATATATGCTGATGAAAGTTCGGCATGACCTGCCTGAGGTTGGCTTTGTTAAAGTCCCCCGCGATGATAGAGGCAACGTCAGGGTGTTTGTTAATGTATCCACTGAGCACATCGTGGAGTTTGGACAAAGCCAAGCTAGTGTCTGCCTGTGGTGGAATGTAAACAGCAGTAATAATGATCAATGAAAACTCCCGGGGCAGATAGAATGGGCGGCAGATAATGGAGAGATATTTCAGGTGAGGCGAGCAGGAACACGACAGAATGGAGATATTCCTGGGGTCACACCATTTCTTGTTAATCTTGTAACGCACTCTTCCACCTTTAGTTTTTTCGGCCTCGGCTGTTCTGTCCATCCGTAAAACAGAAAAGTTATCAGACGGTGTTACAGCAGTGTCCGGGACCGAGGGCGTTAGCCATGTTTCAGTCAAACAAAGGATGTTACAGTCCCTTATGTCCCATTGGAAACTTATCCTGGCTCTAAGATCATCCATCTTACTCTCCAAGGATTGGACATTAGTGAGCAGAATACTTGGTAGAGGTGAACTGAGAGCCCTTTCCCTTAGTCTGTTGTGGATTCCAGCGTGTTTCCCGCGGTGTTTTTTTCGCCTCCTGGGATTATTCAGGTGGCCTTTGTTCACCTCTGTGTTCCGAAGTATCTCCAATGGCCACGTTGGATCTGTGGCTAAAGTGTCCTGAAGCAGGTTAGTGTAGCGGTGTCCAATGTCCAAAAGTGTTCTTTTGTCGTAAATAATCATTGCAGGCGTTATGCGTGTAAAAGAGAAAGTAAAATACATTATCTACAA